>JAMWEH010000557.1:0-24787 GCA_024721245.1 Mitragyna speciosa | reverse complement strand
TTACCTAAGGACATTTGAAATGGACAAAATACAACCGGGTTTTGGGAAGGCCTTGCATAAGCACTTAAATCTAGCTGTAGTAAATAAATTGCATCAAGGTTTAATATGACAAGGGTGCAGTGAAATAGATGTCAAATTATTTAAACTTGCCTCAGCTCGACTCTGTTGGTTCTCTTTAATCGGTTCAAAATCTTCCATCAACAGTCTATTTGCTGGATGAATCTCTCTCTTTAATTGGTTCATCTTTCTTTCATAGGAACATTGGCAAAGCAAATATACATCTAGATATACATATATGTATATATTGGAGCAAATTTTAGACATTAAAAAGTTATCATTTCTCTTTTCTCACACAAAGCAGAACTTCGACTTTTAGTCATTTGACGAACCATAGTTTTATTTCTCTTCCCCATTCGCATGAGCTAATACTCCAAAGTTTCTCAGTAACTTGTGTTGTATACATATATAAAAAAAAAAAAAACAAAGGAAATTCCAAAAGTTAATACCTATATCGTGTACAGGGCAACTGTGAGACATTTTAAAACATTTTCAATTATTTTCTAACATTTTAACACGTGAGACAACTGTGAGTTTCAGGCAATAATCACAAACGGACTGAAGAGCATAGGTTCTCTACATTCATGCAGATCGAACACATAAAATTTTGCAACTGTATTCTAGTTGGTGATTCGTTGTCTGTGTTCTTATCTCTATTCTGTTTGCGTCTTTTAATTTGGCAGTTCTTCCCAAATAATGTTTGGTTTTAACGCTCATGATAGGTTTAAAAGAAAATTTAGATCTGAAGTGGGGATTTGCATCCGTGATGTACTAATTGATCATAATTAATTTTGTCACTTGGTTGTCTGAAGATGCCTGAGTTAAAGCTTTTTACACTTTGGATTTATGTTACCTAATCAAGCTAAAAAAAAAAAAAATTTGTTTCTTTCCTTAAATCCCTTGATACGATGAAGAATATAATTGTAAATAACTGACTATTTTTTCATAGAAGATTTATTTTACAAGATAATATATACCATTCTAAGTATATACTTTTTTGGCTAAGCCACAAATAGACTAACGTTTGTTTCGTAGGATTGCTGATTAACGTTGGACTACATCGTATCCTTTATTCCTTTGTGAACGTTGATATTCACCCCTCAAGTATGCAGTCATTTTCCTTTTACCGTATTGTGCATGCCAATCATCAGATAAAGGTTTGGAATGTGTAGAACTTGACAAACTCTACTTGTTCAATTGTTTCCGAAGCCTTAATTTATGCACTAAATCTGTCTTTGTTTGCCAGAGCTTTGTAGCAAGATTTGGCATGCGAATGTGTTTAAGAATCAAGTGAACTTCCAATATCTTGGCCAATGAACTCTCAGCAAATGATTACAGTGGTTTATTTACTGGCAGTACTTTGCTTTGTCGATTGGGTAGGTTAGCTCGACTGCTTAAGTAAAAACCAGTGCAAATTGACAGTATGTAGAGGCAATTTGGCATTCAATGGGCAGTTAAAAGTCAGGATGGACAAATATTCAATTGGGCAAATGGAGACGCTCAAAAGACACACATCGAAACTAAATTTTTGGACCCTTTCTTCTGCACCACATTTTGTACTTATTTGTTTAGGTAAATTCTCATTAACTTGTTCAACGCCTCCATCCAAATTCTCACTATAATAATGGAGTATGTATAATCAAACATGAATTAATATTCATTTAATTCTCCTCAAGCCTACCCTTCTTCCTCTGATTTTCTGCAGTATTTTCTTCCCAAATTGCCATCCCATTTTAAAATTAAAATCCAGAGACGACCCTTCCTAGCAAAAGCGCCGAAACAAAAGCACATGACTCTGCTCTCTCTTTCTCTCCTTCTCTCCCTCTCTCCCTCTCTTTCTTTCAATTATCAACTCATTTTTTACCATTAAGGATAAAACCAAAAAGTATGATAACACTATTGGTAGCATCCAACAAGTTATTTTTTTTTTTTTGAAAAAAAAGTACCAACATTAATATTTGTCAAAAAAAAATTTGATAAAAGGAAAGAAATGAATGTGGGAGTCTAATAAGGTAAGAATCAAAAGTATATCTAGGTCATAACATGAGCTAATCAAAGTCACAATCAATACAATTAAATTGAATGATATGGTTAGTTAACTTAATAAGTCAATGTCTAGAATTTTTTATGACAAAATATTCCTACATTTTCTAATTACAAGAGTTAAAGGACGCAAAAACCTTTCTCATTAATAACAAGATAATTAAGATACACGATAATAAAATTTTTCAAACACTCATTATGTGATTATTGTAATATGTATCTTGCAATAATTTTACTCAACAAAAGTTATTAATATATTTTTTATTAAAATATGAATTTTTATCTTGGTCATTCAATACATATCTTTAGTTCAGAAAGGAAAAAGAAGAAAGAAAGTCACCAAACTACATTAATTGCTGCCTGCCCATTTTCTGAACAATTGGCACCTTCCCTCCACCCCCTCTTCCTCCATATATACAAAATCTTCCCCTTCCCCTAATCCCCACTCTATTGCCTCACCTCTTTCCTTTCCTTCATCACTTTTTCTCCTCCTCTTCTCTTCCGGGGTGAGTTTCTCAGAAGGTATATATACTAGCTCATTAACAACAATACCAACATTGGCATTTCCAATACTTATCACTTCTGTTCCAGAAACAGATCTATATTGTTAAAGAAATTAATTTTTAGTGGCTATTTAAGTTTTTTCGACAAGGGTTGGCCTTAAATCAATGGAGAAGATTGTTAAGCTCTATTCCATTGCTCCTCTGTTTCTTCTACTTGGGATTCTTCCCTCGGCATTTGCTGGCCATGATTATGGCCAAGCTCTGAGCAAGAGCATTCTCTTCTTTGAAGCTCAGAGATCTGGTTACTTGCCAAGAAACCAAAGGGTGCAATGGAGGGGCAATTCTGGTCTCAATGATGGCAAGGCTAGTGGGGTAAGCTACATTTTGATGTTTAAATTTTGCTGCTCATTTTTTCGTGTACAAACGTTAATTTAGTCAAATTTTTTGAGTTGTTGTCGCAGGTGGATCTAATTGGAGGGTACTATGATGCTGGAGACAATGTAAAATTTGGGCTTCCCATGGCTTTTACTGTTACTATGATGTCCTGGAGCATTATTGAGTATGGGAGGCAAATGGCTGCAAGTGGTGAGCTTGGTCATGCCATGGATGCTGTTAAGTGGGGCACTGACTATCTCATCAAAGCTCATCCCCAACCTAATGTCCTCTATGGGGAGGTAACCAACCATTCGTTAATCCTAATTTGAAAAAATTAATGTTAATCTCAATTTAAGATTTGTTGCTTAAATTGCACCGAGATTTTTTAATTGTAGGAATATTTTGGTCCAAAGGAGTTCGGTCTATTGTTAAACTTACACTACAACTTTTGACTATTGCATTTGTAACATTTTTTATTCCACAAACTCTCTACTGGTTGAACATATATTGGACTTTCCAATTCCATCACTGCTACTCAGAGAGAAATCAGGAATTTCTCAATAATCAAGATAGTACTTTTAATTAATTGAACCCTCGTTTCATTGTCAAAGAAAAACTCTGTCCCGTGTTTAATTTCTGATGTCACTTGCTCATAGGTTTTTTTTTTCCTATGTACTATTAGGTGGGAGATGGTAACACAGACCACTATTGCTGGCAAAGGCCAGAGGACATGACCACGTCAAGGGCTGCCTATAGAATTGACCCAAGTAATCCTGGATCTGACCTTGCTGGAGAAACTGCCGCCGCAATGGCCGCTGCCTCCATTGTTTTCCGCCGCTATAATCGTGCTTATTCCAATGAGCTTCTTAGCCATGCTTACCAGGTAATATTTGCACCTTAAATGTTGATTAATTTCGAACTTTTATACTGGGATTGGACCAAAAAAAAAAAAAAGGTCTGGTATACTTACTAGTATTTGCTGAACTAACTGGCTCTGTTTTGTGGTCACTGCTCAGTGTCCACTGAGAATGATGACTGGGGTAGAATGGCGCATCTTAGCAACAGTTGATTTTGCGTACGTTAGTAAAACGGTCGCAGTTAATAGGCAGTTACTAAGGTTCAGCCTTTTGTCAGGCTGGTGGTTGTCGGTGGTGTAGACCGTAGGGAAAGATTGGTCATCGCATTCATTACTTCTCCTTTATTCTTTACTTGCTAAGAGAACCCACGCTTTTTTTAATGTTTTGAAAAGAACCCCTCAGGTTTATAGATATTCATAGGGCATAAATTGCTTATCATATGGAATATGCTTATCTTCACGGAAAGGAGCAAGGGACTTCCAGGATTAAATATCCCGTGCTCTTTTTTTTTTTCCCCCTTTTTTGATTTAACATTTCTTAAGTTAAACTATTAGGTGAAATATTTATTGAGTTAGTGCATATTGTTACTACTCTAATCACTTGATTTATGAGATGCATATGTGATAGATGGCAATTTGAGACATTGAAATCTAATAACCTACGTAACAATGTACGCATGTGCATGTCTGTTTCTTAATATGTATAGCAACTTTCTTGAGCGACTTTAATCCTCGACAAATGAAGGTGTTAGAAAATCACTTTCTAATGGAATAATTACATTTAGGAGATAAGATAAACTCCATAAAGTTCTAAATTTGAGTATTGCACTTGTTGAGGATTATTAAAAAAGAGAAAAGAAAAAAGTGGCATATATGCTAAGGTTCTAGCGAATGAAGGGTGCAAAATTGAAAATAGAGAATAGTAGAGAATAAACAATCCCGAATGGATGCCGTTCAAATCTGTTCTTCATTGAACTTTTATGGCCTAATAATTATTGTGGCACTGATAGCATCACCAATTTAATGTAAATGCTTCTGAAATCTTACGGCGCATAATATGGATCGCATGAGGCGCATAGGGCCCATATAGACCGGCAATCACGGGCAGTGTCTTGCAACCGTACGGATCTTTGCACTTTCAGATCTTAACCGGATTATTTTTGAATGGACCGGATCCATGTGGACCCAATAGTCCAGGTGGAGCCACCAAGGCTCGTTAAGGCTAATGAGTCTTGGTGGCTCCACCTGGACCATTAGGTTCACATGGATCCGATCCATGTAAATATGTCCCAATCCTAACCGCAACTAAACAATCATCAAAGATTAAATTTACGAGTATGGAGTATGACCCGTAGATCTTGAAAGGTGGCGTGGTTGTTGGTGAATTTGGACCACTAGAAAAAAACCATCTATTTCTTTTTAGTCCGTTTGATTGGATGTAAAATATTTTTTTTAGAAAATTATTGTCTTAAGAAAATATTTTATATGAAAAATATCATTCTCCCTGTAATTTTCTGATTTTTGGATGACAACGTGAAATTTTTTTAATATAGAACTTTTTTGATATTTTTTAATTTTTTATTGCTAATATGAATTAAAAAGACTAATAATAATTGCAATGGATGTTTGACAAGTAATTAGAGCAAACTATATATTATTTTGTTTATAATTAATCTTTAAAAAAATATAATGGTAAAATTTATACAACTATAATTATAATATTAGGGAGCCCAAGGTAATGAAAAAATTAGTTGATAAGAATTAAAAACAAAAATTATTTTGGTAATTGAAGTTAAAAAGTAAGTACTCAAGGTTTCACATTACTCTTGAACTCTTAGGAAAATAACTTACACTCATTAAATAGGTAAGTTATTTTCAGCCAAGGAGAGGAAAATTAGAAAATATTTTACATAAGAAAATATTTTCTTGTAATTCTGAAAATATTTTTCAGGAAAATATTTTCAGTCCAAATAAACAAACCCTTAATTTAACCATTTTGCCCTTTAAATTTACAGATATTTTCTTTTTATCTGCGGCTTTTAATAATAATTGGTGGTGGTTGCTTTCAGCTATTCGAGTTCGCTGATAAATACAGGGGCAAATATGACAGTAGCATTTCGGTGGCCCAGAAGTACTACCATTCAGTCAGTGGGTACGCGGTACGTGATTCCCGCCTTTCTAACAACCCTATTAAAAGTAAAACAGCGGATCTTTTTGTTCTTTTCTTTTTTGCAGTAAATAAAAGAAAATGGAAAAGTACATTCATTCATTTCACTTGTTAACTAACTTGTGAAACACTAATTACAGGATGAGTTGTTGTGGGCAGCTGCCTGGTTGTACAAGGCAACAAACAACCAGTACTACTTGAATTATCTAGGCAACAATGGTGATGCACTCGGAGGAACCGGCTGGGCCATGGCTGAATTTAGTTGGGATGTCAAATATGCTGGTGTCCAGACCCTTGTTGCTAAGGTAAAATTTTCTCATCTTCCACATTGCCTAACTTAGCAGCATAAATATTATTGTCATTGGGTCACAAGTAACAACATTTGGACACATTTATGTTTGAAAAAAAAAAATGGTTTTGGATATACTATAGTGTGCAACATGGCTAGTAATCACTAAAACATTCCAGGTATAAGATTGAGATTTAATTTTATGTTCTAAATGTTAAAATTAAGTTGTACTGTTCAAAATTGCATTTGCTGATTGATTTAGTGAGCTAGCAAAATTGTTTAAAAAATAATCAGACTAAGTAACCAATAATCAGAACCAAACGTGCGGTTACTTTGCTAGTCTAGCTTTCTGGGCTGATAGATCCGCTTAATGTATTGTTGCAGTTCTTAATGCAAGGGAAAGGTGGGCGTTACACTCAAGAATTCCAGCAATACAGTCAAAAGGCAGAGTATTTCATGTGTTCATGCATGGGAAAAGGCAGTCAGAATGTTCAGAGAACTCCAGGAGGCCTCATTTACCGCCAGAGATGGAACAATTTGCAGTTTGTCACAAGTGCCTCATTCCTTCTCACTGTCTACTCTGATTATCTGGCTTCTGCTGGCAAGTCTCTCAAGTGTTCTTCTGGCTATGTATCCCCATCTGAACTCCTCTCATTTGCTAAATCTCAGGTACAGCTACTATTCTACTTGAGTTTCAAGTGTTGCACTTCACCTTCTTTTATTTATTTATTTGTTGTTATTATTATTATTTTGCAATGGGAGTACCTATTTTGTGCAAAATACTTAATTATGGATTTCATGTGATGCCAAAGGTGGACTATATTCTTGGAGATAACCCGAGAGCCACGAGCTACATGGTGGGATATGGAAACAATTATCCTAGACAAGTTCACCATAGGGGTTCCTCCATTGTTTCTGTCAAGTTAGACCCCACGTTTGTGAGTTGCAGAGGGGGTTATGCCACTTGGTTTAGCCGGAAAGCAAGCGACCCCAATGTCCTCGTGGGTGCTATTGTTGGAGGGCCGGATGCATATGATAACTTTGCTGATCAAAGAGACAACTATGAGCAGACTGAGCCTGCCACCTACAACAATGCTCCCCTTCTTGGTGTGTTGGCTAGACTAAATGGTGGCCAAAGCGGATATAACCAGCTTCTTCCAGGTATATTTAGATTGATGTCTTCCAATCTTTTTAGTATCTCGAATTTTCGGCAGTTTTAACTTAATTTGATAATGCAAATTTGTTGCAGTGGTTCATCCTAAACCAGTTCCACAACCAAAAGTAACTCCAGTTCCAGGTACTCTTTTCTTCCATTTTCTGAAACTTCGATTCCTAACTTTGTGCTATTGAGATCTTGTTGAGCATGTCATTGCTTGGGGCAATCCTAACATGGATACATTATCTCGTGCTTTGCTGCAGCTTCATCTTCCAATCCAGTTACCATTGAACAGAAGATGACAGATTCATGGCTTAACCATGGAAGAACTTACTACAGATACTCTACAATATTGACTAACAAATCTTACAAGACACTGAAGAATTTGAAGATTTCGATATCTAAGCTCTATGGCCCTCTATGGGGTCTCACAAAGTTTGGTGATTCTTACTCTTTTCCACCATGGACCAATTCTTTGCCCGCTGGAAAAAGCATTGAATTTGTGTATATCCATTCTGCTGCCCCTGCAAATGTATGGGTATCAGGCTACACATTGGCTTGAAACAAGAAGAAAACACATTCTCATCAGAAACTCACAAGTTTTTTTATGGAAGTTATGTAAGAATTGTGCACATATGCAAGGCGCAGCCCAAACGGTTTATCCAACTTCAATTACTTGTTGATTTGCAAACTGAGTAGAGTTTTCATTGCAGATAGGATAATAAGGTCGAAGTATGGAGGAAGAAAGGAGTGAAGAGACGATTTAAAAGGTGTGCTCATCCTCTTTCTTCTCCACTTCATTCAAGAGTCTGCGTAAAAGAATGAGAGAGTAAAAGAGTGAGGTTTGGAGAAGTGAAGAAATGTTTTACTTCTCAATAGAATTTAAGGTTTCCTTTTAGAGAAACTTTTGAGGGTTCTTCTCTTTACATTTTCAAACTTTTGTGGTGTGATATTATAAGCTTTACAATATTTCTGATTCCCAATGTGAGTATAGTTTGTGCAAATTTGTGATCAAATCTTCTTTGTTTAAGGGGTTGGCTTTGTCCGACAGTTCAGTGATGTGCTTATTGATCTATATAATCATTATGTCACGCCATCACCAGATTTACATTACAGGGAAATGGCTGTGGTTGCTGAATCTGTTTTTTTTGTTCAAAATATCATCAAGAAAGAACTGAAGAAATTATAGTTTATATAGTTTTCGTGATTAAGATTAATTTCTCTGGCTATAAAATCTACACCAACTATCCAGAGAGGTAGCGTTGGGCAAAAAAAAGCCGATGACCCAATTACCCGATCTGCCTGATCCTAAAAATAAGGTACCCAAAATTATTTCGCTCATTGGGTTGGCTTAGGGTCTGGTATTCGAAATTTTCGGGTTAGGATACACGTCAAAAAAATTAAAACTTGCGGATACCCGACTAGAGAGGTAATTTTGTAAATATAAAAAAATATTAGGGTCTTGTGGTAAAATTAATAAAAATTAAAACTATTACCTATTCTATATTTCTATTGTTAACCTAATTAATAGAGGACATCCAGACACATGCACAGTCACGATCCGGATGTCCGTTTCGTTAACTGTCGTTCGGCTTTGTTGTCCACTATAGTCCAAAGAACATGCAGATGACTAATTGGACGTCCGCTTCCTTTGGGGAGGTCGTCCGCTTCATTTTTTACATTTCATTTGCACTTATTTTTTATTTAACTAATTTTACTACAAATACACCTTGATAGAATATTATTATACATGACACTAGTTTGTTAATCATCAAAATCGAGATGAATTGATACTATAGAACAAGTCATTTCAATTAGTAACATGAATTAATTGGTGAATATTTATGATTTTTTTGAAGAATTAGAGAAGTGAGGAGAATTTTGGAAGGTGTTGGACCTTGGTGTATGATTTTATGTTCTAGTTTAGCCAAGTAGCCATTACAGATTTTAGTAAAAAAAAAAAAATTAGGGACAGGTCGAGTACTTTGTGACTTGACCTTATTTATCAAGTGCCTGAAGATTGGATACCCAAAGACGTTAGGGTCAGTTTAGGGTGAAAATTTTGCTGACTCGATAGATTAGAGTTGGGTAAGCCATTTCCTCTTAGCGGTGGGTACCTGACTTATGCCCACCTCTACAGAGAGGATAGAGGAACAACTAAATTCACAATTATAATATCATGGATGAGTAGGTATTGGTTTCAACTTATGCATCGTGTGACATGTCACGTGCTGTATTACTATCAATCACTTATCACCAAATATTATAAGATGTAACTCATGATAAAACGTGACAATCAATTATTAATTCCGATACACCACATCCCAATGTACATGATCCTTTCTATACTTTTTCCATTATGGACCGGTTCCCTCCCAAAGAGGAGAACACATTGGACGGGACTGCGGGTTGAAATGTATGTAACACTGGCTCCAGTAATAGATGTCTTTTTTTTTTTTTTATTGGGTAAATGGGAAGGGTTTACACCCCATTACAAAGAGATGATTCGTGGCTCAGCCACACCTATTACATTACCAGCTAGGAGTTTCCTGATCGAATCTGGAATAATAGATGCCTTTTATTAGGCCTTGTATTCCAAATAGTACGTCAAGTCCAACTTCACAGTAATGTACGGAATCAGTGAATTAACCAAAGGAAATGGGGCCAGTAGTAAACAAAAAATAACAGTGAAACTGAACTAATATAGACTGCTTAGCTGACTACATTGTTGAATTCGTAAATTTTCATCGAAAAAATATCGTTGAATCAAGTAGAATTTTGATCTTAATTCAATTCTAGGAAAGCAGCTATTCATGTAAAATGTTATAACCCCAATATGCATTAGCTTGAAGTCAAAAGGACTAATTCATCTTCTATATCCCGCGATGATCCAAATGAATGAATTTGAGTGAAATTTTTTCTATTAACCATGCTCAAAATGATTGAAATCTCACTTTACATTGCACAATCAAATCTTACAATACAACCAAAGAGGGAAGGCAGAAATAAAAGAACACGAGTAAATACAATAAAGTTCTAGAAGCTTTGCTGCTTGCTTTCTTGAGATCAACCACTGTTATGTTGTCTTTGCTTTGCTGCTTGCTTTCTTGAGATCAACCACTATTATACTTATATTGTCTCTGCTTCCTTTAGCAATGGCTACCTCAGCTAAAATCACTGCTGCCTGAGCAGCACCAGATTCCTTTGATGACCTTTTGCTAATAAGGCCATTTAGACATCTCCCCACTACTTCACAGGCAAGTTCATTGGAAATCACATCCCACAAGCCATCAGTTGCTATGATAAGGAAGTTGTCAGAATCTGTCCTCTTGTTTACAGTGACCTCTGGCTCCGAGATCACGTATGGTCTCAGGTAGTGATCGCCTGTCGAAATTAATTGGTTCAACCATGAGAATTGGAACTATGATGACAAGATTTTGCAAAACGCTAGTGACATAGATGGAAATTCAAGTAAAGTTTGCCAATACTCTACTTCTGTCGCTTTCAAACTGAAGCCTATATAAATTCCAAAGAGAAAAGTAAACCAACTTTGATTCATATTGCAACTCAAAAGAATTTTGTAAACATAATAAATTAGTGCAGCAGCCTTTGAAAATTCCAAGGATTAGGGTCAAGGATAAATAAGAACAGCACCAATTATATAAATTGGACGAGTAGTAAAATTCATGAATCAGTGGACTTGAAAACAAGATGTACTTAATTTCACGGAGAAAATCAAAACAAATGCTTAAAGTATCATTTGATAATGTACCTATTGATCTTGACATAGCCAGGACTCCCTGTATACGGCTGCCTTCCCAATTTATTATCCTTCCACCAACAGCTTCCACCCGCTCCTTCTCATCAGGCCTATCAGGCTATTTATTAAAACGCCAAAAGAGAACTATAAGAAATGTGTGTCAAATGTGATGTGAAAATTGAAATACTATCATACCAAAACATCAATCACCTTAATTCGGTTAGTAATCAAATTATTACAATACAAATGCAACTGTTTGGAAGATTTACAGTGGGTGGGAATCTAATTTACAAAAATTGTTTGATTCTGAAGTTAAGATGTACTACTGGTACAGAGTAATAAGTTAATTTTCTAATCTACTAATTAACTAACAACTTTGAATTTACTATCATAAGATATTCTATTTGGACAGAATCTGATGAATTACTTATCCCTATTATTACTATATTTAAGATGTTACAAATCAAACTGTTTTAGCAACTTGGCACCAAGACTCACCTTATGATCCTTTGACAGCGGCATTGCTACTCCACCACGACTAAGAACCGCCCTGGAATCCCCACAATTTGCTACCACCAGCTCCTCTGATCCGACCATTACCACAACTGCCGTCGATCCCACCGCTTTTTCGGCCTCTTCTACTTCCACACCTATAACTCTATGATCAACAGCCAGCACTTCTTCATCCATCTTCGCGAAACACACCTTCATTACCTTGTTCCAATCAACTCCATTTTCATGACCTGAAAGGTCGCTTGAGTTTTGTTTGAGCTCTTTTTCGAGCAAATGGTGCAACCGGTCACGACATGTATTGGCCACCCTTGCCCCGCCGTGACCATCATATGCAGCAAAAAATTCATATTCTCCGGCAACCATTCCAGGTGCTACTGTCAATGCATCCTCCATCGCCCTCCTGCGACCGATAACCGATATCGACCCGCAATTTAAGCGGGTCATGCTACTGGATTCTTCCACCTCACCCATTTCCTCCTTTTCAGTGACTTCTTTCTCCGATAGTCTATCACCACCACCATGCCTCTTTGAAGTACCATATGTTGAATCAGAACTTAGAAAACACAAATGATTGCTCGTATTTTGAGCAACTCCTTTCAACTTCTTATCTTTTCCGGGAGCTTCTCCATCAGGTGGCCCCTCGGGAGAGGTTGCCTCCTCCACCTTGTAATCAAAATTTCTCTTTTTGGAGCTGCTGCATGCACCATTCTCCTCTCCAACGGGTAACATCTGGTCAAAACGCAACGGTTGTTTTACGCCGTCAGTATTCATTCGCCTAATAATCAACCTTCTCAAGCGAGCATTCCTCGCTTTCTTTGCGAAAGCACCCCTCTTATTAGTATTGTTATGCATGTTTGTCGAGATAGAATATCATTTCATTTGATCTCCCCATCTTATTTTGTTAGGTTTTGGATGACAGTTACGTGAAACATCTTGAAAATGGGGGTCTTGATTCTCTAATAGAAGGTAGGGAACAGCTCGCCTTTGGGACTTATAAAGAAAGGGAGAAGAGGGTAGAGAAATAGACCAGAGTAGTAGGAAAATTGGAAAGAGGCCACGTATGAAGGGGAGGTGGAGGGAAGCAGAGTGGATTATTTGGTTGAGAGTACAAAAGGGCTTTGGGTCTTCTGTTACACAATTTAGTGTTACACTTGTGTTACACCACCTTCGTGATTGACAAGTGTACCTGTGTTTGGAGATAGGGTTAGTGGGTGGACACTTGTCAATCACTTAGGTAGTGTAACACAAGTGTAACAGCAAAATATGTAACAGAAGACCCTAAGCCGTACAAAAGACGTGGACAGCCTAGAGTTCTTTTTTTTTTTTTTTTTGAGGAAGACAGCCTAGAGTTTTTAATGCCGTAACATGTAGGTAAAAGGGGCAATGGATTTTCTGTTACACTTATCCTATTACACTGTATATTACATCTACTGATGGGGTGACACATATCAAATTAAACTTCAACTTCTTTGTAACTTCCCATCACAGAGGACACGTGTCACTCCATCAATGGGTGTAACAAGAAAAGTGTAACAGAAGACCTAGAGCCGGTAAAAGGTCGATACTGAGGGAGCCAGTGGGCTTTGTTTTGGTGGGCGGGAGAGACATTTCATTCGGTTATATTTTCCTCTTTTTTTTTTTTTCAAACCCAGGTAACATTTCTGAAGAAAATACAAAATTATTTTTTTAGGTGTTACAAAATTGTTCTAAAGATATTAAAAAAAATATTTCAGTCAAACATATGATAACAATTTTTTTTTGAGATTATATAGTTCTGTTATGTACTATATTATACTAAAGAAGTGCTCATTAATAACGTTAAATAATTAAGAAAATGAAGTTAAATATATTGGATTTAAAACCGCAGGTTGAATGGCCTCGCACAATGTACAATAATATTAGATTTGATAGTCACACAAAGTGGTACGTGACTGCAAGAAATTGCCGTTTGGGGAAAGCAACAAGAAAAAAGGAATGAAGGCAAGCCTACTTCTTTGGGAACTGGAAGGGTACTTCCAAGTCCGTCTGCATACGATGAATCAATGATACGTCAGCGGATGGTTAAATACTTGATGGGAGTAGCATGACATTCTTCATTATGTGTGTGTGTGAAGCCAAAATGACTAAAACTATGTGCGGAATACCATTGCCCACGTAGTAGTTTAAAATCTTAAATGTCGTGAAGGCTTGGCGTTTTAAGGTGGCAGCCAACTTTGTAGTATTTGACTTGAAGTTTAACACCCTAGTTCCCAGACAAGACGAGCCTCATATCAAACACAAGTCGTTGTGCATTTTTGCAGATATTTTTGCCTATTTATAGGATGGAAACTGGTCTTAGTAGGAACCCGTATGAGCATATTGAACGAATCTATCTACAGATCTTCTGATTGTAAAATTCCGAAGGCCAATAAGTTTCACGCTACCTTTCTAATTTTTTACAGTTCCAATTTTTAGCTGAAAAAGACCAAAAAGAAGAAAACACAACTGAATTTGACAGCAAAATTTTTAGCTGAAAAAGGTCAAAAAGATGGAAACACAACTGGATTAGATAGCAAATTTTATGAGAATTTAAAGAAAGAGATGTCAGGTGTATTTTGGTCCTTGGGGTAACAGAAATAGAACGAAGCGGGGAAGAAAAGTTAAAGGGGAATGTGAAAAAATCATATCAACCAATCAAATTAAAAAATTAATCGACTAGCCCAACCCAGTCTGGAGAGCTCAGCCGACACAAGCCTAAGAAATAGGAAATCGTACACATATTGGGTTGGGCCCAAAACTCTTTTTGACGCCTGCAATATCATGGACTTCATTTAGAGCATCTTTTCGCAGTTGTGGGCCTCGGGCCCGCTTTGAACTACTATAAATGATTTCCTGTTTCCAGAGAGGCTTGAAGAAAATTGTATTTAAATTCACCGGCTTGAAAACTTGCCAGAATTACTATAAATACTACTAATTCAAAGTTCAAACTGCTGAAAATTTCTCAGATCTAACAAAATTATAACCCCAAAAATAAAAATTATAAATAAATAAACAGAGGAGAAAAGAAAATAAATCGAAAAATTGAGAAATCGGAGAAATGGCGACGAGCAGCAGAATCGAGACAGGGAGTCAATTGATTCGGATGTGCATCGAGGAAGCGACGGAGAGCATCGACGCCGTGGAGGCGTGGCGGAGACAGCGCCGAACTTTGGAGCGGATGCCGTCTCAGCTTGCCGAAGCTCTTCTCCACCGCCTCCTCCATCGCCGCCTACTTTTTCCGTCTTTGCTTGAGCAAGTCATATTGTCTTCACTATATTTTTTTTTTCGTCTTTTCTCATTGAGATGATTTTCAATCTGAGGCTTACTAGGGCTAAGCTAGGGTAGTAGTACTTGTAATGATAGTTTTCTTTTTCTTTTTCTTTTTCTTTTTTTTTAAATTAAAGATATATAATCGGAGGAATAGAAATTTAGTGGAAATTCTCTGAGGTTTTATGAAATTATTTTGATATTTTTTTTGAAGATCTTATTTCGATGTTTAATAATCTGTTTATTTTTACAGATTTGAGCTGAGCTGTAATGGAAATGTGAGCTTTGTTGTACTACTTGTTTGAGGATCTTATTTCGATGTTTAAGAATCTGTTTATTTTTACAGATTTGAGCTGAATTTTAATGGAAATGCGAGCTTTATTGTATTACTGATTAGAATGAAATTGTTATAGTTTGATTTGCGAGTTTATTATGATTCTAAATTCATCAGCACTAGGTTCATTGCTGTGAGACAGAGAAAAAAAGAGAGCTGAACTAGTTTTGAGTGTTGGTAATTCAGTGGTAGATCAAGAAATGTAATGAATCAACAATTTATTTATTGATTAGTAACTATATTCAAATAAGAGTATTGGTTTGTGCATAAATTTTTATGTATCATCAATATGTGTGTACATCATCTACCTTAAGTTGAGAACAGGCCTGAAATGATAAAAAAAAATAATTCTGAAGTATCTTGTAAACATCATCTCGAAGAACTTTTATTATCTTAAGAGGTCACATTCGTATGTGGAAGTAGAGTGTCTTTATCTGAGGGTAAGACCACATTTGCAAGATGCTTTGGTTTCAGTGATCTGGTGCACTGCGTTTTTCCTTTTGCACATGAAAATTCAGGAATTGTTTTTTAAAATGCATAGGAAAATTTTAACATCCATTAATGAGATGCTTTAAATGAAGTATATTTTTACTTTATTTTGTGGTGATTGAATGACTGGAAGCATTGTAGGAATAAAATTTATTATTTTTTGTAATTTGCTGAATACTATACTAAAATTAAATTGGCTTCTTCAGAGTCTTCAAACATAATGTGGAGGAGATTAATCTGAGAGGGGAGAACTGTGTGGATGCTGAATGGATGGCATACTTAGGTGCCTTTCGCTACTTGCATTCATTGAATCTGGCAGATTGTTATAAAGTTAATAGTGCTGCTCTGTGGTCTATTGCAGGTGTACTTTCTTGATAGTTTACGCAATTCCGTGGATAATTTTTTCTTCTTCTCTCTCTCTCTCTCTCTCTCTCTCTCTCTCTCTCTCTCTCTCTCTGTGTATTGGCATTCTGAACCTTATTCATTTCCTTCAGGCTTGCCAAATCTCAAGGAGCTTGACCTTTCCAGATGTACTAAGATTACTGATGCTGGCATCAGGCATCTTTCATCTGTTCCAAGTTTGGAGAGGTTGTACATCTCAGGAAACAGGTGTTACTGCAGAAGGGATTATGCTTCTCTCTTTATTAACTAATTTGCGTGTTTTGGATTTGGGAGGCTTACCTGTCACTGATATGGCTCTAAGTTCTCTACAGGTAGGAACTTTGATACTTCAAATGTTTTCGTGATTTTGCTGCTGCATTGCACTTGATCCAAATCTTCTTCTGCCCTTCCATGCACATGTTGAATTGGCCTTAATGTCAGTAGTGAAACACAACAACTTAGATGTGTTAATGGGAAATTGTTAATGTTTCTTAAAGAACAGAGAATTGTTGCTCCAAGAATACGCCATTTATCAAACTGTATTGATATAGCATTGTAAGTGCGATTATCATCTGTTTACAGTATTTTTATTTCTAGTGAACAAGAGCTTTTTGTGCCTTGATTTGCTGTGTGCCAAATAGATTAAAAAGCCCTGTGTAATCAGCTTCAGAATATCACTACTCTAATCTAAATTTTCACACCATTCTAATAACTGATGCTGATATGTTAATATTAATAGCCTCCTAATAACTAACATATCTTGATCATGTTATCAGAAACTCAGGAAACTTGAGTTTTTGGATCTCTGGGGGAGTGAAATATCAAATAGAGGTGCTGCTCTCCTCCAAGTGTTCCCCAAGTTGAGTTCTTTAAATCTAGCGTGGACGAAAGTCACAAAGTTGCCAAATCTGTCCTCTCTTGCATACCTGAACGTGAGCAACTGTGCTATTACTTCTATATGCATAGGAGAAGGTGCTAAAGCTCACTTGGCAAAGCTCATTGCTTCTGGTGCCTCATTTGCTGATGTCTCTGGAGTACTTTCAAATGTGGAAACCAGTTTCCTTTATCATTTGGATTTATCAAATGCAAAAATTGACTCATTCTACTTTTTGCCTTGTTTAAATTCAATAACATATTTGGATCTCAGTGGTAGTTCAATGGCAGATGATTCAGTTGCAAATATTGCATGCATAGGTACAAATTTAAGATATTTGAACCTCAACAATACAAAAGTAAGCTCTGCTGGAGTGGGAATCTTAGCTGGCCATGTTTCAAAGCTCGAAACTCTATTATTATCTTGCACATTCATTGATGATTCTGCCATTCCATTATATTGGTATGATGCCTTCACTAAAAGTCATCAACCTTGGCAGTACAAGAATTAAAGGTATGCTATTGTGCTTTTTCCCTCTTCTTGGTTTTGAGCTAGGGCTCTAGATAGTGATGTCAAAGATGTATTGTAGCATTTGTAAACTTTTTTATTGTAGAGGACAGTATCCATGGTACTTCTCCATGATGCACTGCATCCCTATAAAATCTAGAAGAGAGTGAACTGCTACAACTTTTTCTACTTCTTCATGTCCATTGAGTAGCGTGGCATATAAGTTATTAAGACCTGTCTTAGTTTCTATTATACTAGCATTCTTATCATTGTAAAAGTTTCAAATGTAACTGTGAATAGTTTCTGCTTCGGGTTCTCGATGTTGTTATTTATTTCATTCTTATGCTAGTATCAAATATTCCTTCTGCACTTCCAGGCTTGATCAATCAGGAAGGTTCTGATTCTACTTCAACCCCATCCTTCTCAGCACTTAAGGATCTTACCTATTTGGAAAGGTTAGAGTTGGAGGGGTTACAAATCAAAGATGCAGCACTATGCTCTCTGTCAAGCTTCCATAGCTTGAAGCATCTATCACTACAAAGTGGCATTCTAACAGATGAATCATTACTCCATTTCTCGGCCATGCAGAACTTGGTATACCTTGGTGTCCGTGATGCTGTGCTGACTAATGCTGGGCTTGATTCTTTTAGTCCTCCACCAAAGCTAAGAGTGCTGGATCTCAGGGGTTGCTGGCTTTTAACTGAGGAGGCAATCTTGCTATTTAGTCAAAAGCACTCAAAAGTTGAAGTGAGACACGAGCACATTGGCATATTTTTCTCTGACAAAGGTGGGAGTAGTTACCCATCCTCATCGGAAGCATCTTCAAAAACTTCTCAATTGAAACAGCCACAGAAAAAATATGTATCACCCTCTGGATTTGGTGCTTCAAAGAATTCTATGTCAAAACAGCGACTCAAAATGTCTGTATCACCATCAGAATATGACTAGAAGAACCTTTTTAGGTGAGACATTCTTTAAAGTTTCTCCTTAAGAAGTTCTTGTTGGCTATATTGTTTACTCCTATTTGTGATTGGTTCAGAAACAGATCAAAGGTTGAAGTACACCAGAGAAGAGTTACTGGCGTTGCAGTTTTCATCAACTCTATTTCCTTCCCAGTAAGCAAGATAATCTGATAACTGGCACAGTTAAAGGTTCATCCATTGGTTATGCATGTATGGGCATTACATTCATATCTACTTTTCTTGGTAGAGTAATGAATCAGTCAAACTCTTTGTTAGAAAAGAGTTGAGTGAAAAAAAAAAAAAAAAATTGACTTGGTTCGTATGAGCATGTGTTCAGCTCGTTTGTTTGACTAAATGAATCTGAGCTCGAATGCCATATGAAGCTCGATTAATAAACGAATGAACACGAGCCTGATTTGCGAACATTGATTTGTGTTCGTGAACAATGTGGTAAATAGCATTTAGGGTTTTGTTTATCATTTAAACCTTTCCTTAGTTATAAGCTTTTATATTTGATTTAATTTGCTTTCTAGTGGTCTTTTTTCCTGTTATTCGTGCTAGTTTTGATCAACATTTAATTGTTTTTTTCAAACAAAAAGTAAACTAAAAATTGATTTGTTTAAAAAAGGTACATTCGAATTCGAAGTCTAGTTCAACTTGCCTAATATAAACAAGAGGTCAAGCTCAAGTAGGTACTTAAGCTTTTGTTAAACAAGCTGCTTAGACATTGATGTTATATGTTTAGTAAATGAGTCATGAAATACTAATTTTAGTTGTTTAATAAATGAGTCAAGCTGAAACTGAGCTTTGGACAGTAAATTTGCAAAACTGAAACGCAAGACTTAGCTTATTTATAGCTCTATTTCTTGGTAGATTGTTCTTTTATTAAAAAAACTTTTAAGAGAGATTTTGCAATGAATTAGTAAGGTGTAGCTCTAAATTTTATTTTGTTAATCTATGATTCTTTTTGGGATAAAATTTGCAACCATTTCTCTAGGATTTAATTCCTAGCGGGATTAGTGCAATATTTCCCCCTTTTTGGCGAGTTCGGGGGTTCCATTTGCCCATCATTGCGTGGACGTCCTCTTGACTATTTTGCTTCCTAAAACTGCAATCTGCTTTTGCGATTTGTATGTTTTGATAACAATTAATTACAAATTTATATAGGCCTCGATCTTTAATTAATAATAGTGTTTGTGAAACGACCTGAGTTGGCACTTTGCAAAGGGATGTTTGAGATGATATTGAATAACAACGAGACCTATCCAGGCCGTAGCCGAAATCGAAGGGCGAGCGAAGTTACACCTAGTCCTTAGAAAGAGGAGTTTTGCAAACGGAGGTAAAGAAATTTCAGAGTGCTCCTAGGTAAATAAATAAAACATCAGTATTCAAAATAAATTATAGTTGGAGTACAAGACTCGTCCAGCACTACGACTATACACAGTCTAGGGCGAAATGAGGGAAGATAATGGGACGAGGGGACTAAAGAATGCTGCCAATCAGTGAACACTGGAAAACGGAATTTGTCAGAAGGGTGAAAGTGTTTGCTCTTGCTACAAGATTATTGACTTCAGGACCGGTGATGAGCTCACTTGGCACTCTTGTACATATTGTTAATGTGATTCTGCATCAATAAAACAACATTTAACAAATCCCTTTAAGTGTGTTTTTCTTTTCTTTTCTTTTCTTTTCTTTCTTTTTTTTTTTGGGGGGTGTTCAAATTTTCTCACCAAGATTTTATTCTAAATTTCAAATATTGTTTCAAACTTTGTAAGCACTTTAGAGACTTTTTACACAATTATTCACAAAAGTAAGCATATTTATGTTCAAAATTTGTTTAGAAAACTAAAAATTTGCGATAACAAGATGAGATTCATTGTCAGTAGATTTTGAAGGTGGATTTTGTGAAACTAGCATCCAATACCATTATAGACTAATACCATTATAGACTAATAAGTAGTTCTAAAGGCACATTCCATGTATGTGTCTGTTTAAAAGGCATAATTTTTTGAGGTTGAAAAACATAAATTGTTTTAGATAAAACAATTTTATAGAGCTTAATTTCATAAAATTAAAATTAGGAATATATTAGGTGATATTATTTTAAAAATAGATGTTAGTGCTAAAGTAACATTCCATGCATGTGCTGATTTAAAAAACATACATTTTTGTGATAAAACAATTTTATTGGAAAAGTCACATTCGATGCATGTGCTTGAATTAAAATACATGCATTTTTTTGATAAAACAATTTTATTGGATTATATTTTTAAGATTTAGATGTTAATGAGTAGTTAATTGGTTAGTTATTACTTTAATATCTATGGTAATTATCAAGAAAAGATCGGTAGTTGCATTTTATGTTAAAAAAAATTAATAAAATATGAAGAACAGACCTCCACAAAATGGTGCTCTCTTTATCAATAGTAAGATAACACTATAAGATTCACTCAAGCAAAAGGTGTTCTCTCTTTATTAATGGTATAAGATAACATTATCACTCTTTACCATTGTCAGTTTATATAGCATGTTAAGAGACCCTAATTTCACGAGTTTCAGATGCACATGGTATGCAGATCTAAGAGCATAGAGACATAATAGGTGTCAAAATATCATGAGCAAAGATGGAAGTGAACCTACCTGGTAGTATTTGAGCAATTGGGGTCGTTTTTTCTTAAATGTCGGTGTAAGGAGGTCACGTTCCATGTCAAATGGTTCGGGATCAAGGTGCACGGCTTTTATGAATTCAAAGCCTTTTAGCTGCCAAGAGTATAACTTCAGTTTAAAGAGAGTTTAAAGCTAATACCAAGTGATCCAACAGTCATCAGAAACATCCAGACAATACAAAGTAGTGATTCAAAGAAATTATAAAACTAATACAAACATCAGTCAGACGAAGAACCTTCTTTTCTTTTCCAGTCTTGCTGAGCTCTCCGAGTATGTATTCCTTCACTCTAGGATTTTCACAGAGAGAATTGAAATCTCCGCTTAATGCATGTTCTTGAGCCCACTCTTCAATAGCTTGCTTCTTTGGGTTAACAACGGCAACAAGAAAAGATTCAAAGCTGTTTCCATAGACCCAGATCTGGATTTAGGATAGGGCGAAAAGGAATTAGAAAATTATTTGCTTTCCAATCAAATAAAGAATTTCTCCTATTGGCAGGTATATAAGTGCATGAAAGTCATCTTAAAAGTAATCTAATAGCCAGAAATAGTGACCTTAAAATTATCCTAAACAGCAACTAGCGAAAACAGATTCATCTGATGGAATTTATATAATTATACTATAATGTATATACTTATAGTATCTTGATTTAACATTGCTCTTAAATAATTATCAAAAAATAATTTAATCCGTATGATGCTGGTTAGCTCCACCTTTATTTTTTAGTCGTAACTCGTAACAAACTACAATCAGATAACAACAAAAATTGGTGCTGTACTAAGAGTTCAACAGAGAGCTCATACAAGCATCATATGATTGCAGAAAGTTAAGCTTGGCACCTAGGCAGCATAATAAGGGCGAAAGAGCACCGACTGAAATGATTGCATAGAAGTAGGGACGCGTAAGATCATGCAAGTAAAAATGTACAGGAAGAAAAGAAGCGTAGTAGTACTGTTATGTAGTTAACAATCAATGACTCTCAATCAAATATGTGACGAAACTATCACGATATTCCAGACAGTAGGGGTTGCAGACAACTACTTCTCGTGTAACCTTGTCAGATACCACAATCGACATCCATGATCAGGACATGCTAATGTTTGCATAATTGTTTTAATTGATATGATTAAGAAAATCACCAGCATACCGAGTCAATAGCGCTGACAAGACCATAAACATTCTCCAAGTTCTCCACAGCCACATACTCTCCCTGTGAGAGCTTGAAAATATTCTTTTTCCGGTCAATAATCTTCAGGCTTCCATTTGGTTGCCACTCACCAACATCCCCTGATAAAATTAGGCAAGGTCATTGGATCAGCATATACATTTTGACAGACATGTAATGTAATTCAGTAAAAGCATCAGCAAACCTGTATGGAACCATCCGTCTTCAGAGACTTCTTTTGTAAGATCTTCACGTTTGTAGTAACCAGAAAACAAAGTATCACCCCTTACACATACTTCTCCACGTGGTCTGCTTGAGAGGGCGTCATATCCCATTTCAGGAACAGATTCCAGGCAGACATCCACATTTGGAACAGGAGGACCCACTGTACCCAGCATGCTCATCTCGTGTGGTAAAGAGACAAACGTACCAGCACATGTTTCCGTCAAACCTATATAACAATCAAAGAAATTGTTCACAATTCTGTTCTTTCAAGATTGGAAATGCCTAATCCTCAATGCAAACCCAGATGAAACTTGTACAGTGGCCTAGAATTTGAGGAAATATAACTTTACAAGATTGAATGCATGAGAGAACATGACATTAACTTTGTATCCAGATTATTTACAAACTGAAAATAAAATCTGCAACAAACATTGTGAGCTCCAGTTTCACCTTGCCATCATCTGATAATAATTGATTTACCACAGAACAGATTATAGCGGATGATAAGTGGCATCACAAGCACTACAAAATTTTATAATAGAGCTCAGTCAGGAGAAGTTATATTAGCTCCTCGTGATATAGATGCAGATGAAACTTCTGCAACTGACAGGCACCAGGATTATTAATTGATGAAAATATTAAATACATAGGACATTTCTCATTTTTCCAATTCTGATGCAACAAATACATCAAAATGAACAAAGGAGAAAACTTGAGTAGCAAATAGGAAAGAGTAACCAAGAACAAGTCCAGCACAATATATAAGCAAGAAGATTTGCTGATAACGGATAACAACTTGATGTTAATAAAGCAAAGACAAATGGTAATCGAGGGCAAAAGAAGAGAATACCATATCCCTGAAGTACATGAGCGCAAGATACCACTCTTAGAAATTCTTCAACATGAGAAGCAAGAGGAGCTGCTCCAGATAAAATAATCCTTACTTTACCGCCTAAACCTTGTTTAACCTGAATAGCGAAGAAGATCCAAGTCATACATCCACTGGCGTAATGAAAAACCAGAAGAAATGGAGTATCAGCAGCAAGTACAAGTCCCAACCTTGCTGAAAACGATTTTGTCAAAGAAAGTAGCTGCCTCATTATGCTTAAGCCCCTTCCTCAAATTACGCAACTTGCTGCAGAAAATTTTAAAGCAAACATAAATAAAAAATGGAGAGAGATTATAGTTTGCTTATTCTTGCTTAGGCAATCAACTAATGAAATTATGTTAGTACGGGCGGATAAAGTATGTGTCACTAATGAAATAGGTTACATTCTCAAACCAGACTCATTGAAGAATAGCTAGAAATCCAAGATATTTTGACTTTAAGCAAAAGGAAAACGTAAAAGACTGCTTTTCTAAGAAGCAAAAGTGGTCAAGTTACAGCTTACGAGAAAAAAAAAATTGCATCAATTATCAATTTCACCAGATAATTTAATAGAAGGGCTTTTCGGTTTAAGAACAAAACTAGTTAA
The DNA here is from genome assembly GCA_024721245.1 of Mitragyna speciosa. Lineage (NCBI taxonomy): Eukaryota > Viridiplantae > Streptophyta > Magnoliopsida > Gentianales > Rubiaceae > Mitragyna > Mitragyna speciosa. Next base: position 706 of record JAMWEH010000557.1, on the reverse strand, counting down.
GGTGTCAAAAGCACAAATTTCATAATTAAAAAAACTCAACATTCCTGTTCACCAGAAATAATCACTTATAAGGTTTTCATAACAGGAAACAAGAGATGAGGGACAAAACTTACTAGGCGTATGCAAAATTAAACATTTTTTGTTTTATGAAACCTCCAGCCGAAATCTTCTGTTGCAAGCCTGCAAAAATTCAATGCAACTATTAAACAACAATTCAGTCAAATCAAAATGTCCGTAACTGCCCAAAAAAGAGAATATGCAGAGGGAACCCAACCACACAGAGCATACAAAATTTGGCATCAAGTTTCATTTTGCTTTCTGGAGTATACTTCAAAACAAAATTTTTCATTATGTACTCGTCACACTAAAGGTGCTTGGAAAAGAAGTTTAACCTATATGTAAGTTTAGTAGAACAATAAACTAGCCTTGAAATACTATGTGAACAAGCCGCACAGACTCGATATAGAAGTCAAAAAATGGCCTAAGTTTAACTTTTCAACAGTCCCTCGTTTTTGGTTTGTGGACACAAAAGTATACCTGAATGAATTCTATCTAATACGCGAGGAACTGCACAAAAGATGGTTGGCTTTAGCTCCCCAATATCTTCAACTAACAATTTCACATCCTGCGGCAAGAACATCACCAAATGGTTCAAGTGCTTGCCTAAAGTTCTTCTCAGAAACAAAGAACTGTAATCATCTTACCC
>JAMWEH010001270.1:0-44418 GCA_024721245.1 Mitragyna speciosa | reverse complement strand
AGTTAGCCAAAAATATCATAATAGCCATCCTCTCAAGTCCAAACATAGTGTGGCAAAGGATTTAATAAACCGACTTCCATAATAGCCATCCTCTCAAGTCCAAACATAGTGTGGCAAAGGATTTAATAAACCGACTTCCATAAAAAATCGAGCTATGTTTGGCCGAGAGAGCTTTGTAGTAGTATCAACACGAAAAAAGTTTGCCCAAGGTAACAGTAGATAAAAAGACATTATTTATCATAAAAACAATTGGTAATCCAAGCAGTGAAAATCATGTAGGAGTAAGAGATAATTCTCTAGACACATGAAAACTAGCATTGGCGGATTTTGGATCTGCCAAAAGCCTCGAACCTGAATCCTATGGAAATTTTTCCTTGGATTTCAAATGTAGTATATATCTATGAAATGAATGGCCTATGGAGATCGATTTCTTTAAATCCAACATACAGAAAACTTTCCTAATATTCTCAATTTTTGGTCTTACTTAAGATAAATTGCCAACAAGCATAAGATTAAAGGAGTAGCTAAATTTCTGAACATCTGCTTGAGAAATTAGCACAGCCGTTTTGCAATGATGAGAAAAAATTATTTTGATCATAGTCAGGGAGATTGGGGTATCAGTAAACAACTGAGATTAAGATTTTGCATTATGGGAGGATGACGGTTGCCCTTTAATCATGGATTGAAGGGCAACCACATGAATAGGAAGCAAAAAAGTTTAAGAAATTTAGGGTTTTGGGGTTGAAGAGTTGACAGAGAATAGGCACCTAGTTAGTATTAAGAGTACTCAAACCTCACCACGTTTGATATTCTGGAATGGTTCAAAATGAAAATATCTTTCTACCTAGATTGTCTTTCCACCCAATAGACAAAAAACATTTTCAATCCATTATTTTGGTAACCTAAGTCAGAATAGAATGTTTATACCTTTTCAAATATTTGATGTAATCATACTTAGATATACAATAAGGATAAAACCTATATTAATTTGACTTAATCACTTTGAGTTGTTTGTACTATAACATAATATGTTTTTATTTTATTTGTTTGTGGTATGCATTATTTTTATACTGCAAGAAAATTTAATATTTTTTTATTTTAAAATATTGATATTCTTGTTAAAATTAAATTAATTATTTATATTGCTTGTCATTTATATAGATCATAGACAATTATTCATAAAGTTATCAATAACCTAAATTCTTTTTTAGGATTAAAAATAAAAAATTAATCAATGTATCTTGAATTAAAAAGAAAGAGTAGAGATATATACGGAGATAAAATTGATTTCTATTATTTTGGCCTTTCCAAGATGACCAAGATGGAGTTAAAAAGGGTTTTCTCTAGTTTTAGTAGTGGGATTCTTAGAAAAAGTTAGAATGGCTAATCAAGCGGGAAAGGCTTTCCAATTTAAAATGTCCATGCTAAATATGAGAATAAAATGGATAAGTAAGAATGACATTTCCATTTCAACCCATTCCTGTGTACTAAATTTGAGAAAAATATAATCGTCTAAAAAATAACATTCCTCGTCCGCTTCCTGTGTACTAAATTTGAGAAAAATATAATCGTCTAAAAAATAACATTCCTCGTCCGCTCACCAAGTAGGAAATTTGTTTGGATACAGCATTATTTTGGAAAATTTTGTTCTACATCCTTAAACATCATTTATTTTTATAAGTCAACTTTTTTATCTCACTTGTATCACATCACACGTACCATGCTAAAAATAGGCCCACCAAGTAGGAAATTTGTTTGGATACAGCATTATTTTGGAAAATTTTCTTCTACATCCTTAACCATCATTTATTTTTATAAGTCAACTTTTTTATCTCACTTGTATCACATCACACGTACCATGCTAAAAATAGGATTTTTTTTTTCATAGAAGTCAAAATCCAAAAGCACCGAGTATTTTTTTTAAATCAATTGATACTCCAAGGATAATTTTTTGGGAGGGAGGGGGGGGGAGGGGGGGGGGGGAAGGCTTGATAATCGAAACAGGTATCTCATAGGTACCATAATAAATCTTAGTATCAATCTGCTTGAAGCAAAAATAGAAGACTAGATAAGACACAATATGAAGAGTATAATCTCGAACGACTAGAATACAAACAATTTGATCCAAACGCCAAAATAATAATAATAATAATAATAATTCTCTAAACAACTTCATGATGCGGGACGGCGAATGTTAGTAATAACTTTCGTAATTTCCCAAAATGTCTCTCAATATATTCTTGTCCTCAATTTTAATTAATTATTTTTAAATTTCACACATGGAGCTTGTAGCAATAAAGCAACATCATAATCTTGTGACCTAAAAGCAAGTACACTTCCTTTTGCTTCCTCGGCCCCGTTTGTTTGAGCCACCTTTGGATGAGATGCTGGAGTTAGCCTTGCGAAATATCTTACAAATCACAATATTCAGTGCCTGAAAGGAAAAAGACAATTTTCTCATTCGAATTTCATTGGTATGATTTTCTTGGCAAGTTTGAGTTGAGAAAAAAGGTAGGGGAAAAAAAGCAGTTTAAAACTACTGTTTGTACTATAATATAATGCTGAATTTATTTATGTTCCGTTTTTGCACTGCATCTCACAAATTACATTATGGACTATTTAAAACTTTGAAAACCTTTAACCATTAAGGGAATGGAAATTTCTCAAGTGTCTAAAACTACATGGCGAATAAGAACAATTATTGGAACTATTATATTAGAAGAAAATTAAAAATTATAAATAGGTACTATTCGACACAAAAAAAATTCAAAACTTGAAAAGAATAAATGTTTGTTCTCAACGGCTCATGATTTATATAAAAACAAATTTTAGAAAAATTTAAAAATCAGTTGCTTCTGATTTTAGTTTAAAAATTTACAAAAGTAGTAAAAAAAAAAAACAGTTGAGAACATCACAAAATAGATTTTTTAAAAATAAGAAACTAAAATCAAATTAAAAAAACTATTAAATAGGCACTAAGGAATTTGAAAAGAAGCAATTGAATATAAGGTTAAAACGAAACTGGTTACCTCCGCTCTATCATTTTCCTCAAGTGCAGCATGCGCCAACACATTACGGTGTACGCTGTATTCGTGCATATACCAATTAGTCTTTTGTCGAGAATGATCATAATATATCAGCTCTTTCTTGAAACCAGGCACATCCCCGCGGATCTGTGTCTCCATTGTAGGACTCCAGTAACCATTAACTGACATGACCGCTTGATTTGGCCTTATGGTAAAAAAATACCATGCTGTTCCATCCCCATCCTTATACCTATCTGCATATAGCATATCACATAAAAGATAATAATTCCGAGGTATTCATAAGCTTTTTGCAGTAATGACTTTGTGCCACTGGAAATAAAAGCTATTCAAGATTAGGCCATTAGGGTCTTCTCAAAAAAAAAAAAAAAAAAAAAAGATTAGGCCGTTAGGGTAAGTCCTTAAACTTTACGATATTCTATATAGGCGAGGTTCTTTTAAGTTCTCAAATTTTGTTAGAATAATTGATAATTTTTAGGTTTTAATCTCAAGTATTTCTCTTATTTTAACCAATTTCCCCCAGGTATTGTTACCCTAATTGATATTTGGATTATATTATCCCTCCTATTGTAGTCGATTATTTATCTAATTTTTTAGATACATGACGGAATTTTCAAATGGGAATACAACTTAAGCCAAAAATCTTGACGGTAAAAGACTAGAAAACTAGTCTGTGTAGGAGGTTGAGACAATGTGCTTTATTTAACAAAAATGAAGTGCTTTATTTGATTTGTCAAGAAATTCGAAGAACTGTGCCGAATTTATATCTTAATATAGAACTTTAGAAACCAAAGAGAACACTAGGAGAAAGTTGAAAGACTTCCAAAATTATTTACTCTCTTAAATAGAACATTAGAGAAAGTTTAAAGACTTCCAAAATTATTTTCTCTTTTTGATTTGTTAAAGAAAACAAACATACCCCTGATAGCAATCAAAGAAAACAAATTCATTCATACGGAATCCATCTCCATCATAAACCAAAAGCTACAGGAAATTTCAATTTGAGAAAATCTACTAACTTCATGTAACAAAATTAGCACTTGAATTAAGGGATGACGAAATCAATGGACTAACCCTTAAAATATGTATTAGCATTCCTATGAAACGCAAACATGAGTTTTCTTGTGCTTTTTTTTTTTTTACCCCAATTGTAAACTGTAGTATTGCTTTGGATCTATGGTATTGTAGCTTATATGTGTTATATGTGTTAGGTATTCTATTTTACATGCTCAGAATTAAGTAAAACATGTACTTCGAAATAAATTCTGAAAGTATATTACTGAGGTGATCTTTGTGTTTCCTGTAGTTTCTTCACTTTGATCGGGAAGATATAAATTTAAATGTACATATTACAGGCACTAAAGAGTAGTATCTAACTACAAACACTCTTCCCTCTATGCCTAAAATTAAACTAAAAGCATAAATTCATGTCTAGTCTTGGTTTACCGGCAAATTATACCTTTATATAGAAATTATATCTTTTTATAGGACTTGTACTGTTCAAACCCGCAAATTTTTATGCACATGATGTAAAGCAGAGACGTAGTATACTATTCTACTCCTAACCTACACTATAGGGGAGGGGCCCAACTGATACACTATAGGGGAGGGGCGCATTATGTACTCATTTGGAATTTTTTTTTGGGAGGCAGGGTTTGAACCCTGTACCTCCCACTCCACTTAATCTTTAAAGGTTTTGTGGTAGCTAACTCAACCAAGTTGGGTTAGTTAGAGACGTTTAATTACTTTGGTCTTTGTATACCAAGTTATGCAAGTATTTTTCTTTTCAAAAAATTATGGTGAAATTCCACATGCATACAGCACATGCAACTCAATAATAATTACTACACAAACGCACACAAGCACATTCAATTAATAGACGTTACCAAATGGGAGGTCGTCAGGCTTGACATCGTAAACATTAGCGTTGGGAATTATATTAGCCATGCTCTCGTTGAAAATTTTCTTCTTCAAGTAATGCATCAACGTCTCGTCAGTGGGATCAAATCTGAACCCAACCCCATAACGGTAAGGATTAGGTGGGTCGTCCATGGAAATTGCAGGCAGAAACTAATGAAGATATGCGATGATTTTGGCTTTGATAATAAGCTGGTTGGTTTAGCGTTTAACCCTAAGGTCATTGGCGTATATTTATACTGCAGTGGAGCTGCAACTGGGGGACGGAAAAAAAATTCACTAAATTTTTTATTCTCTTAACGTTTTTGGGGGCATATGTTCCCCAGTGACTTATTATTCTTCTTTCTTTGTTGCCAAATCTTTTGGAAGTTTCTGTCATTATTTTGAATCGTAATTAATTCCAGATTTAATTTCGGTGATTTAAATTTGTTAAGGTAACCAAAAAATCCTTCAAGCCAATTGATTGGTTTTAATTTTTTTCATTCAACATGATTAAAAGGAAAGGAAATTTTTTGCGTATTAAGGAGAAGAAAAAGAAACCGCCTTCAAACAGTTTGATAAAGGAATATGCCTAATTCCTTGTATGTGATGGACCTCTAATGACGTCCAAAAACAAATGTTGTTTCTAGTTAGTTATTAAAACTCAAGCAGTAAAGTTTTGGAAATTATGTTTGGGTTTCAAGTATTTTCATTAGGGCTTCGATAGAGATTAATTTTATGTTTTATTTTCCTTAAGTAAAAGAATAATTTTATACTATAAATATCGTGATATTTATGAAGACAACATGGCTTTCTATAAAGTCTTTACAGACAATGCGCGGCGCCTTCAAAGTTAATTTCTTAAGGCGCCACTGGAATGGTAAGTTATATAAAAATTGGTAACTTTAGTTACTAAAAGTGGTAATTTTTTTCTTAATGGTAATAATAAGATTGGCTCTTTTTGGCAATAAGTAAACACTCTTGCAATTATCATAAATAAGCCACTTTTACAATTCAAGGACCAGTTATCACTTGTTTAAAAAAAAAAAAAATTTACCGTTTAACATTTTGTGTCTTCGTAAATGATATGACCTAAGTTTTAGCTTTTAGGTTTTCCATTAAAAAAAAAAGAAAAAGAAATGGTTTTACTTACTCAAGTTACACAGTTTATTAGATTATCCAACATAGAAAAATAAGAGATGAAAATAGAAAAGCATCAACACATCAAGTAATAGATTATCCAATATTAGTAAACTAAGAAATGATTAAAAAAAAGCAGTGACACGTTCAAGTAATAGTATTAAAAAAAAAAAAAGCCGTGACACATTTAAGTAGTAGTATGGAATTGTTGTTCTATCGATTCTATACAACTATGGAATGTTTCTTCTTTCGATTCTATACAACCTTATAAGCACTTCATCATGCTGAAAAAATGCATTCTGAATCCTCTGAATAAATTTTTTTTTGGGTGTACAGTTGTGCCTATGGTGATCGAATTTGGGCAAGATCGGGTTGATTAACCGAGCTTAATTGCTGACATCACCTACAACAAAGAGAATATAAGAAAAACATGGGGCTCATCACCTAAAGTGCCTTCGATACTTAAATTAACAAATATTCATGACGGATAAAAAAATAAGAGAGATTGGGAGACTTATATTACTAGAAAAGAGTCCGTAAGTGTTTGAGAACAAGTTTAGGGATAAATTAACACAACTGATTCTTGTTTCTAACAATCTATTTGTAGTAGATTGGCGGTATTAGAAGTAGGTCTGACATTGCCAGCACTTAGATGACACTTATCACGTCAATCAAATCCAGTCCCTCAAAATTAGAGTTCAACAATTATCCTAAAAACTCATCAACTATTAGCTCGATCTTGATTGAGATATACACTATTTTTCGTGGTGGCATGTCATGCTGAGATGTGTTTGAGACCGAGCATATTTTGGTTTCCACAGTGCCTGATGTAAAAGCTACTATCATGCATATTACTAGATGATTCGAAAAAGAGGGTACAGTTGTAGGAGCACAAGGTAAACATAAGATGCTAATTAAACATGTCACTTAAAAGAATGTAGCTGCCAGTAAAAGACTAACGAGAGCAAATCCTTCTTCCTTCTGTTCTTTTAACAAAACTCAACAGAATTCAAATTACACATGTCACCTTGTTAATATATGTAATATTAGTACAGGACTCGCAATTACCAGTTCAGGTAAGTTAAAAGTGCCATAAATCATTAGTAAAAAATGTAACTTGTCAGTGAAAAAATGTAATCGAATTTCACTCGAAAACGATGTCATTTTTGGGCTCAAATTTTAGCCATGCTAGTTGCATTTCATTCATTCATTTATTGCACTTTTAATAATTTTAGCCATGCTAGTTGCATTTCATTCATCCATTTATTGCACTTTTAATCCTGATGATCATCAACTGATACCAAATAGAACTTGTGTGGCCTTTCCTCCATGAAATTTCTAAAAAATATATTCCTAAAAAACATTATCAAACAAAGCCGACATTTCGTTAAGCAGTCTTTTCCGATATATATGTTGCTCTACCACCACGGTCTGTAGAGTTTAGTATTTTTAATTGGCAACTCTCAATCACTTGCAGGACTAACAAACAAGTAACAATTCAAGGTTGCCCTAGTTTTGTTGAGTTAGAGATTTCAAGAAACTTGCTAAGCAGGCTGCATTTAATCTCGTCATGTACCTTTTCATGCATGTATCTTTATTTCGATTTGGTACTACACCAAATGAAATTCTTTTTTGAAAGTGTCCGCTGTTGTTCGATACTCAAAACCGCATTCAAATTAATTAATTCGCCTTTCTTTTTATTGATTGCAGGAACTTGGCGACACATTCTTTTATATCGTCTCTTATTCTCTCCAGTAGCAGGCTAGGCATGATGCGACATTGATAACAGTATCGAAATTTGCATTCAACGCTTCATCTAAAGTTTCAGACACTTCAAAGTAATGAAACCAAGACGAGTGGAAGAAAGGGGTGTGCTTAAAACAAATATGGCGGAGGAGTTTGATTTAAATCTCCTTCCTTTCCTTCTCTTGTATGATGTCTTGCCACCATATAGCCCTAATGTTTAAATTTTATATACATGCATACATATATCCATTAACTTTAGCTGGTTTTATATCATCATATTTGCTTAATATGTTACTTGCAAATCAGCAACAATACACATTTTTTTTTAAACCTTTATCCAAGTTTTTTACTGTGTTGCAATATCCAAGTTTTAAAAAATGATTTCGACACTGGACACATATCCATATTTAAAACTCGTATTTATAACGTAGGAGACACAAATAGCAGCTGAGGACTAAATGTCTACTCTGTTCAAAAATTTATTCTTGGATCAAATGGATCTATCCTAAGACACATTGGTTTGAGTCTCCGAATTATGTGCCGACATTATATACTTATCAAAATTGTAATTTGAAAAAAAAAGAAAAAAAATAAATCAACAACATGCTGCTCATGAGGGGACAATTACTCAGTTCTATAAGTCGCCAAGGAACTCATTGCGCTTCATTAAAAGATCCATTGCATTCCAATATCTCATTGTAGCCCAATTCTTCAAGGCTAATATTTCTACAGATGGGCACCTCAACGTGTTCACCCCGGTCTGCAAACTCCTGAGTTCATTTTGTTTTAACAGCAGACTCATTTAGTTCCAAAAACTTATTGCAGTTCAATTCATCAGAGGTAAGATTCTATCAATCATATCAAGAACCTCAATACGTTCACCTTCATGCTCTAAAAACCCATCCATTTGCACTTCCTCACCCAACTCACGAGGTCTCCCTTCGGGACTATCTACTTGCCAAGCAGAAAGACCACCGATGTTCAGTCTTAATTTTTTAATCAAATCGTCTTCCAGCCTATATTATTTCGGATCACTTGATAATCCACCAATGGAATCAATCTTTACTTTTTGACGGTCTAGCAGCATCAGTTCATATTTGTTTCTGTGGTAAAGGAATCTTAGCAATTTCTTTTCCAAAAGTGTGACGTTGATGCCTGCATTCTGAACAATAACTTGCGCAGGCCCTCAAATTATTTTATTCGAATAATAATCACCCAAACAAAATAAGGTTAGGCTTTTAACATGAAAACTAAAATAAAAAATAGCTCTATTAGTTTTCAAAGAGAACGGACAGAAGGCAACTGGACAAATCACGACTCGGCCGACGTCAATTTGAAGACGTACGCTATTGGAGGAAGAAACAAATCAAGTTTTGTCAATCTCTCAACGTGGCAATTTGGTTTCAATCGGAGACTAATGCCTAGTTTGGGAGTAAGGAAATAGAGCGAAAAGAAAAGAAGAGAGAGGACAATTCCTTTGTTTGGGAGTAAGGAGGGAAAGTAAAAAAGAACTCTCCTTTGTTGGGAGTAAAAATGGGGAAAGAAAAGAAATGAAATGAAAGAAAAATCCCTTCTTTTCTCTTTCAAAAATTTTCTTCCCAAATTTGGGAGAAAATAGAAAGAAAGAAAAAGAAAATTTTATTTTCTCTTCTTTTTCTTCTCAACTTCCAAACTAAGTGTAAAGTGTCGGCAAAGAAAAACAAAATGTGGCAGGCAATATTTATTCTTCTCTCTTTAATCACCAGACATCACACCCTAACACATACACATGTAGCAAAACCATTACTGATTTCTTATCAAAATCAAACAACCTAATTCCATTCTAATTCTAACATGGAAAAGTCTAATTCTATTCTACCTATTAAAAACAAATCCCAATCTAAAAATGTTTCCTAATTAATAAAACCAATACCAAATCTATTTTGGTTTCACTTCCACAAATTGGCAAAATTTCAGACTCGAGTCTGCAAAAGATATCAGAATAGCCCTAGACTCCAATCCAAACACAGTGTGGCAAAAGATTTAATAAATCTACTTCCATACAAATTCGAGCTACATTTGGCAGAGAGAGCTTTCGCAGTAGCAATATCAACATGAAAAAGATTTGCCCAAGGGGCTAATAGTAGAGAAAATACACTGTTTATAATAAAAACAGTCGGAAATCCAGGCAGTGAAAATCATGCAGGAGTAAGAGACAACATGAAAACTAGCATGGGAGGATTTTGGATCTGCTAAAAGCCTCGAACCTGAATCCTATAAAAAATTCTCCTTGGATTCAAAATGAAGGAGTACATATCTATGAATTGAATGGCCTACGATGACCAATTTATTTGAATCCAACATAGATAAAACTTTCCTAATATCCTCAGTTTTTGGACTTCCATAAGAGAAATTTTCTAGAATTTTCTAAATTTTCTAAGTAAGAGGCTTGGGGATCAGTAAACAAGTGAGATAATGATTTCACAATATTGGAGGATAAAGGTTGCCCACCAGTCATGGATTGTAGGGCAACCACATGAGCAGGAAGCAAAAGTTTGAGAAATGTAAGGTTTGGTTTGAAGATGAAGAGTTGACCAAGGGTAAAAGAGTTGACAAAGCATAGGGTTTAGGCGCGTAGGTAGTTTTAAGACTACTCAAACTAAGATCATCTAAACAAGTAACGCTCCTCATTCGCTTACCAAATAAGAAATTTGTTTGGACACCGCATTATTTTGGAAAAATTTATTCTACTTCCTTATTATTTACATCACACAGAAAAAGTACTGTGCTGAAAAATAAATTTTTTTTTTCTTTATAGAAAGCAGAATTCAAAAAGCAAAATCCAAAAGCCTTTTATTTTTCCCAATTTAAGTGAGACTCCAAAACTTACAAGGATAAATGAAAAAGAGGGAAAGCATGACAGGGATCTAACATGTACTAAAATAACTCTTAGGATAAATCTGCTTGAAGCAAAAAATGCAAGACTAGAAAAGACAGAACATGAAGAGTATTGTCTCCAACGACTAGAATAGAAACAGTATGATCCAAATGCCATGATAATGATGATGATGATGATAATAATAATAATAGTAATAACAATAACAATATATCTCTAAACAACTTCATGAGCAGGACGAGTAATATTAGCAATAGCTTCCGTAATTTCCCAATAGGGTTGGCAATTAAACCCAAAACCCAACAACCCGCCCAACCCACTAATTTTAAAAGGTGAGTTGGGTCAATTGGGTTATGGGTTTTGTTGGGTTGGGTTAAGAAAACCCAACTTATTTACTAGGTGGGTTGGATTTTTTATTTTGGTACCCATTACCCAACTCATATAAATATAAATAGTGGAAGTGAACCAAAAAATTCTCATAAATCTCCCAAACTCCTTCCCCAAGTTTCACAACTTGCACACACTTTTCCACACACACAACACCAAACTATAAATAAATAAAAACAAATTCTTCACATTCAACAAAATTTTGCCTTTTTCTCCTAATCTCTCTTCAGCCATTTGCAAAACCTAAACTATTGTAAGTAAAACTCTCTCTGCCATTTGATTTTTCTTTTGTAATTTTTTTGTCAATTAATTGTTTGTTATGTGCTAAATTTTGAATATTTTTTGAATTCTTTGTGAAATTTTTGGTGCTTTGAGTTGTTGTTATTTAATTTGGGAGATCATTTTGCATTTTCTTAACGAACAAGTCCAGAAGTCTCGCTTACAATTTTATTATTATTTCTGTATTTTTTTTGTCCAATTAAATTTTTTTAGGCAAAAAATATTTTATTTTGAGATATATTTGGTGTTATTTTGTTTTTGAAGTTTTTGGGATATATTTTGGCAGGGGATATTCAACTTACGTTGTTTTGTTTTGCACATACAGTATATATTTAGTTTTGAACCATTTTTTTGGCATGGTCAAATGAATACTGGGAATAAATCAAGCCAGATTTCATTAATAAAAATTGCACTTCAACTAGGATGTGATAAGTTAAAATGGCAGTATTTTCACTATAAAAATTGAGAATTTCTTTTAATTTTCGAGCAATTATCTCGTGAGGCCACATCACCTAATCATAATTAAGTACATAGTATTTTTTTAATTGTTGTCCCTTTTTATTTTCCTCTACTACCCTAAAAAATCCTAGGCCACCAACCAAAGGTGTTATGTTGTAGTAACCATTCAAATGATTGGATAATTAGAAGTGTGTGTTTGTATTTGTGGAAGTGTTTTAGTGTGTGAAAACATGTTTATATATGGAAAAATGTATTTATATGCGTGAAAAAATCATTTTGTAATCATTTTGTATGTGTAAATGTGTATGAAAAAATATTATGTATCAAAATTTATAAAATAATAAATTGGGTCATGGGTTTGAGTTAACCCAATATGACCCAACCCAATATTAACCCAATATATAGTTGAGCAGGTTGGGTATAACCCATTTAAATGAAAACCCAATACCAATCCGCCCAATTACCTCTCATATTTCCCAGTATGTCTCTCAATATATTCTTGTCGTCAATATTAATTAATTATTTTTAAATTTCACACGTCGAGCGTGCAACATTAAAGCAACACCATAACCTGATGACTTGTTGAGAGCAAGTACACTTCCTTTTGCTTCCTCAGCCCCGTTTGTTTGAACCACCTTTGGATGAGATGCTGGAGTCAGCCTTGCGATCACAATATTCAGTGCCTGCAAGGAAAAAGACAACTTTGGCATTCGAATTTCATTGGTATGATTTTCTTGGCAAGTTCGAGTTAAGAGAAAAGGTAGGGGAAAAAAGCAGTTTAAAACTGCTATTTGTACTACAATATAGTTCTGAATTTACTTATGTTCCATGTTGGCAAGGACTATTTAAGAACTTTAATTATAAAGTTAAGGAAAATTCTCAAGTATCTAAAAGTATATGCCGAATAACAACAATTTTTGGAACTATTATATCACGAGAAAATTAAAAATTAAAAATTAAAAATAGGTACTATTCGACCCAAACAAAATTGAAAACTTAAAAGAATAATGAGTTCGAAAAGAAGTAATTTGAATTTAAAGGCTAAAACGAAAATGATTACCTCCGCTCTATCATTTTCCTCTAAGTGCAGCATAAGCCAACACGTTACGCTGTACGCTGTATTCATGCATATGTCAATTAGTCTTTTGTCGGGAATGATCATAATATATCAACTCTTTCTTGAAGCCAGGCACATCCCCCCGGATCTGTATCTCCATTGTAGGGCTCCAGTAACCATTTCCTGACATGACCGCGTGATTTGGCCTTATGGTGAAAAAATACCATGCTGTTCCATCCCCATACTTATAGCTACTACCTTCACATCATATAAAAAGATAATAATTCGGAGATATTGATAAGGTTTTTGCAGTATGTTTTAGTACCATTGGAAATAAAAACTATTCTAGATTAGGCCATTAGGGTAAGCCCTTAAAACTTTTACGAGATTCTATATAGACGAGGTCACATTCAATCCTCAAATTTTGTTAGAGTAACTGATATTTTTTGGGTTTTAATCCCGATTATTTCTCTTATTTTAACCAATTATCCCAACTATTTTTACACTAATTGGCATTTGGATTTTACTATATTTCCTATTTTAGCCGATGAAGCCAAAAATCTTGACCCTAGAACACTTGACAACTCGTATGTTTGTAGCATGTTGTAGTAATGTGCTTTATTTAACAAAAATTGTAGTGACATAAAAGAACTATTTGATTTGTTAAGAAATTCTAAGGACTGAGCTGAGTCGGGAATTAAATATTAAGGACTAAATTAAAGAAATTAAAACTTCAGAAACCAAATAGAAGATTAGGAGAAAGTTTAAAGGCTTCCAACATTAGTTTCTCTTTTATTATGTTAAAGAAACCACGTATACCTTGCATAGTAACCCAAAAAAAAAAACGCCAGAAAATAGAATCATTCATGCGAAATGCTTCTCGATCATAAACCAAAAGCCACAGGAAATTTCAATTTAAGAAAATCTACTAATTTCCATAATAAAATTAGAACTTGAATTGAGGGATGACTGCATGAAATCAGGGGACTAACCCCTAAAAAATGTACTATTTTATGTGCTCAGAATAAATAAACATGCACGCTGTAGAACAAGCAATAAATTCTGAAAGTACATTAATTACATGATCTTTGTGTTTCTTGTAAATTCTTGATTATCTTACATTGATCTGGAAGATACAAATTTAAATGTCCATACTACAAGCATAAGGGATAGTATTTAATTAAAAACTTTCTTCTCTACATGCATAAAATTAAATTAAAATCATAAATTCGTGTCTAGTATTGGTTACCAGTAAACTATGCCTTTTTGGGCTCTTACAGTTTGAAAGATAGAAATTTTATTTAGGCACATTATATTCCTTCCAAAAAAAAAAAAAAAAAGCACATTACATAAAAAACAGACACCTAATGACTTAATACTTTGGTTTTCGTAAACCAAGTTATGCAGGTATTTTTCTTTTTCCAAAAATTATGGTCAAATCCACATCCATAAAACGCATGCAACTCAATAGCAATTACTACGCATATGCACACAAGCACGTTCAATAAATACACGTTACCAAATGGGACGTCGTCAGGCCTGACATTGTAAACATTGGCGTTGGGAATTATGTCATCCATGCTTTCATTGAAAATTTTCCTCCTCAAGTAATGCATCAATGTCTCATCAGTGGGATCAAATCTGAACCCAACCCCATAACGGTAAGGGTTAGATGGGTCGTCCATGGAAACTGCAGACAGAAACTAAAGAAGATATGTGATGATTTTGGCTTTGACAATAAGCTGGTTGGTTTAGCCCTGTATATTTATACTGCAGTGGAGCAGCAAGCAACTGGGGAGGTAAAAAAGATTCAAAGGACCTGTTTGAATCAAATTCCTCAATTACTATACTATAGATATCATTAACCCCATTATGAATATAGGTTTTGATGATTTTTTTAACTAGTTTGACTTACTACTGTAATGGGTATCATTCCCCCCAGAGGTTTGATAAGTTTGCTAAAGTAGTATTTTAGAAGAAATCATAGAGACTCCAATTAATCACTTTCATTTAGATTGAATGATAGTAATAATTACTTTCCAAACATCAACAATAGGTGTCATTACTACTCATACCCATTTCTCTAAACCAAACACCACTAAATTTTTATACTCCATCTGGATGCTTATTTTTTGGAGTTTTTTATAGAAACTATTACTATAGCAGTTTTAAAAATTCTTCTCAATAAATGTGTTTGTAAAATAGAAAGTTAGTTGAAAAACATGTTTGATACTTTTAAAAAACATATTTCTAAAAAACAAAACAAAACAAGCGCAGCCTTAATTTCTAAATTTGTATCTATGCTAAGATATATTTGGATTCAGTGCTGAAATACTTAGGTGGACCGGATCTATGAAATAGGGTTGGGAACTCCTTAATCAATAAGCTGCCAACTAATTTATATGGTGGGCCACGAGCGTTTGGACCAAGGGATGGATGGCCCAATTTTGTGGATTTGGTCCACTTAAGTATTTTCCCGGTGCCTATCCGAGTTAGCCGAGTATGGTTGTGGTTGATAAGACCACCGGGTCAATCTACAGTTCCCGCGGGTTGACCGGCCGTGAAAATCTGCTGCTAGCTATGGGTTAGACATAATCTCTTGAATAAATTAAAATATGAATACAGACCTCAAACAATTTGCTTTTTTTTTTCTAGTATGGTTGATCTTTGAGTTGACCGTAATCTTACAGGAACTTTGGCCAAAAATTCTCTAAAATTTTGAGGTACGATGCACCAAACAATTTATCGTTGAATTTTTTCAGTTAAAAATTGTGCCGTGGAGATTGAAAGTAAGAAAATTTTTAAAATGTGATAATGATTTCATATAAACCGTAAACACATATACAGTTATTGTTAGTGTCTAGTATGTTTTATCTTATTATCTACTTCTGTTGTTTTAGATTTTATGTTGTCTATTGTTATAGTAATGACCTTACATACTCAAAATAATGATTCGTATGGTGTACAAGTCTTCATTGGAGTATTATTGGCCTGTTTGATTAACTTATAATTTTCTTCATTTTATATTTTCAATTCAGACCCTTATTATTGGATTTTCAATTATAGTTTTCAACCATTGCATTT
This sequence comes from Mitragyna speciosa, assembly GCA_024721245.1. Taxonomy (NCBI): domain Eukaryota; kingdom Viridiplantae; phylum Streptophyta; class Magnoliopsida; order Gentianales; family Rubiaceae; genus Mitragyna; species Mitragyna speciosa. The sequence continues at coordinate 28,451 of JAMWEH010001270.1, read as the reverse complement.
TTTTCATTTTTTTTAAAAACTAATATAGAACAGTAGAATGTGTGTTTAGCAATAAATTACTAAAATCATAGGTTTGGCAATTTAGGTTCTCTTGTCCTTGACCAAGTTAACAAAAATGAACATAAAAATGACCATTCTTTTTTATGATATGCGCATTTGGGTAAATTCATATTTTGTCTTGGCTATCAAAACACAAGTAAAAAACGAACATAAAATAATTAAAAAATAGATCGGGTTATCAAATCACAATTTCTAAATTTTGAACACTGTGTTTAAAACTGTTATGATTTAAAGAAATAGAGCGTCCATTTTACATGTCATAAAGTGGATGGGGTAATGTTTTAAATGAAGAAATAGTTATATTTATTTCTTCATTTATATGAGAAAACTGTATAATAATGGGACAGAAACAATAAACATAAATGCAATATTGATTATATATACGAGACATCATATTAAAAAAACTGGTAAATTGCAAATGAGACTAACCGAGTTGTCATTTATTGACTTCCTGTTAGCCAACTCCAAGCAAAGAAAATATAAATGATTATTTCCAGCAACTTTAGCCTTTTCTTTTGTTTTGTTCCACAAACATATTGTCATTTATTGACTTTACTCCACTTTTTACTGGCAAATTATTTAAAATATTGATAGAAAATAGAAAACACCAGCAAGTGTGGTCAGTTGGCGGTCCTTTTCTGTATATAAACATTGCGAGGGTGTCCCGCCCTGAAAAACAGTCAGTGACCCCTTTCGAAAAGTGATTTTTGGTTTTTGAAAAAATGTGTGTGTGATGAAACCGGCTTTTTGGTGAAAAAGTATATTTTAGAAAAAATAGTATTTGGAAAAAGAAAATAAGGCTGAGATTAAAAATGCGATAGTTTTTGCCAACTAATTTTGTAAAAAAGAGTTTCATTACAAATGAAATCGCCACTTGATATTGAGTAAGGGTGTACTAAGTCATCTGAATAACCTTTTAGCAAAATAAAAAATTTTTAGAAAAAATGTTTGGAACAATTTTTATAACTCCGGTCTACGAAAATGAGAGAAAAAGGTTCCAGGAGTCACATTTGATAAAGAAAGGGAAGGCAAAGGCTTACTCCTAAGACACCTTTCTTCTTAGCTGAGGTTAGTTGTGAGATTTAATCAAAATTTTCTAAAATAACCCTAAATTCTATAGCATTTGAATGTGCCTAAATGAATATAAATTTTAAGTCTAATGGGGTGTCTAGAAGGTCAAAATGTCCCATCGAGGCTTGATTAAGATTATCGCATTAATTGCGAAACCCGAAATGAGGCCTTGATAGAGTCACGAGTGTAAATGTGAAAATAAAATGTATAAAGAAAAGGAAAATAGTAGTATAACTAGTAAATAATCGAAGAGAGTGGGGATGCAATCATAACGGGTATGGAGGACTAAGAACTCATGACTGACTGTTCCTACTCATGGAGGGGGAACGGTATGCTAAGGCTTAGGGAAGCCAAATTTGCCCGTTTTCCACGTGCGGAGGATTATTTCTAGTCGAAATGCATGAATGACCTAAATTTCTATGTCAAATGTCATCTAAATGTACTACACTGAATATATGTCAAAAATAAGTAATAATAATAAAATATATAAAAATATGCAAAATGAAAAATCCTAAAAAGAGAAAAAAAAAAGTGTGTGAAATGAGATAAAATGCATATGAGGAGTGAAACTAGCACTAGAATGATCTAAGGATCTAGCATGGGACTAGCCCTTTCTAGAATTCCATTAGCATTAGACTAGCGGAGAAGCAATAAAACCACAACTAGTATTGAACCAGTGTGGTGACCCCAAAAATTAAGCATGAATGAAAGTATAATAGAAGAGAATAAACACATAAGAGTTGATAATTCACATAGGAGCACCTAACACGTAAGCATGATATCTAGATGTAAAATCCTAAGGAAAGTAATAAAACAAATAAGCACATAAGCACGAAAAAAATGCATAAGCCCTAACTATTACACCGGGAGGCATAACTTACAATTCAAGGGGGAAAATGAAAAAATAACATATCTATTACACTTGCTATCTAAATACATAATTCTTGAAAAAAATAATATCAACTTTTTATTACATTACCTATCTACATACAAACATTTGACCATCCATTACATTTTTTCGAATAATTAAAAATTAAAAATTTGAACAATCAAAGGTAACACAACATAACATATATAAATGCTCGAAAATTAAATGATATAATATGAGCATACAAAAACACATGAAAACATATAGGAGCATGTAAAAAAAGAATATTAAAAGTGGTGCAAAATACCTCCTTTGAAAACCCTATACTGATGCTAAGAAAACAAATAACATGTCAAGGTACCTCGATATAAACAAATAAAGCCTAAAATATGTAAGTATTGACAAATTGAGGTAAAAATGTAAATTCTAATAACTAAGGGGGACTAAAATAAAATTCTATAAAGTTTAAAGGGTAGAATAGAAATTCAAGCAAACCTAGGCCAAAGGATAAAATTGGAGATTCTAACCAATCAAGGGGGTAAAATTGGAAATTAAAGCAAAATTGAGGGTTAAAACAATGAATTCTAGCAAGCACAAGACGTAATTGCAATTAATCAAGATTTAATTGAAAGAAAGTAAAATCTGGGGGCTCAATTTACAAATAATAGGGACTAAATCGAATAAAACAAAATCTATAAGAGCATAAGGGCATACCAACAACAATTAAGAAAACCAAGACGGAAACATAAACATTTGTTTAATAACAGCAAAAGCAGCATGAAAATGCTGAATTAAGATTAAATTCAATTAATTAACTAAATGAATTTGATTAACTACAAAATTGGAAATAACTAACACTAAACCAAAACAAATGGCCCCAATTTTCCCCAAATTGCCTTCTACTCTTAGCTTTCCCCCATACTCAAAGCCAGAATTTCCCAAAACCCATCTTCTTTCTTTCTCTCGTTCCTCCTCTCCTTCTCTGTTTTCTGTTTTCTCTTTTATTTTCTCCTTGTTTCGTCTCTTTCCATCTATCTTGTTCTCTCTTTTTGTCTTTCTCTTTTGTTTTCTCTCTCTCGTTCTAACTGAATGTGTCCCAAATTGTTCCCCTCTCTTTAATTTTTTGATTTTCTAAATCAAATGATCAAATCCCAAGTGCAATCAAACAATCAATTCCTAAACCCCTCATATCTGTAAGTGAATTTATCAAAGAACTTTGGCCATATCCACACGAAAACTCAAAGACTAACTAGTATACTGAGCAATTGAAAAAGTGTTGGATAGGTGTACCTGGCTAGGAGTAAGGAAATTGGTACGATGGATAGTGGAGATAAATGCAGTGGTTGGTTGCTGTGGTAGACATGGTGGAGCCCTTGAAGAGTCGCTAGCTTGTTGCGGTTATGGGTTTCTGGTAACTAGTGAGGGCAGTGGTGGGAGGCTGATGATGATGTTTATTTGATGACGGGGGCTAAGAAAATGGTGATGAAAGATAAAGGCTGAAGCTTGGTGGTTTTCTAGGCTTACTGGTGGTGGCGATAGAGATGGTGGGTTTTGGAATGTCATTTCGTATTGTTTTGACTAGGATTGTGATTGATTTTGCAGGCTAGAAAATGGTGGTTTGTAGGCGAACGGTGATGGTGTGATGGTAGAGATGATGGGTTTTGGTGGTTGACGGGTTCAGGGGGTGTGTTTTGCTGTGGACTATGATTATGTATGCAAGTGGTGCTGGTGGTTTTGTAATTGTTGGGGTGGTGATTTGGAGTTTTGGTGGAGTGTGTGTTCTTGGCGTTGTTTATTTGGTAACATGGGAGGGTGGAACTGGCCGTGAACTTGAAATGGGATGGGTTGTGAGTGGCTTCTGGTAGTGGAGAGAGAATGGTGGCATGACTATGGGATTGTTGGTTGTGGTCCAGACTAATGGTAATGAGTTACTCATTTTAGTGGGAATTAGATTTGGCTTGGTTGGAGGACTGGTGGCAATGGAGCTTGATTGTTGGTGCTTGAGTGAGAATTAGTTGTTTGCCTAGGGACTATTTTATGGCTCATTGGATTTGGGTTGTGGCTGTGTGAGGGCAACGGTGGTGGTTTAATGGAATTGCTTTGTGGTTGTGATTGGTGATGGTTAATTTAGATGGCAGGAGAGTAGCTGTTTCTGGTCATATGTTGGGCTAGAGGGTAATTCTTGGTTTGGAGGAGACAAAGTACTGGTGGTAGAGAGGGAAGAGGAGGAGATGCCTGTGGGTCTGCTTGCTTTGCAGGTGGTAGAATGGCTAGAAGAGGTGATTCTGCGGGATTGTTGGTGCGTTTGTGAATTTGGTGGTTTGAGGGATGTTATAAGGTTGTTTAATAGCTATGATTGGTCATGGATGGAGGTAAAGATGTTTTGGAGGCTCTGGATGTTTCTGGATAAAGAATTAGGAGCTGTGAGTGTGCAAATGGTGATTGTGTGTGTTTGATTGTGGTTGTGTGTGTTTTACATGACTTAGTGTGTGAAATCGTGTGTGAGATGGTGTGACTGAATTCTTCTACGTATGTTTGTGTGTGCGAGTGTATGTGCATGTGTGTGAATGTACTTTATATTCTATATGTGTTCTGTGTATGTTGTGTGTGCAGCATGTGTGAGTATTGGGGAATATGTGTTCTTGGTGTTTTGTGTGTGTTGAGTGTGTGTTCTTGGTGTGTGGTGTGTGTTTGTTTTGGGGGAGTGTGTGTTCTTGATGTGTGTTGTGTGTTTGTATGAAGATGAACTAAAATTTAGTAAGTGTTCTTGGGGCAGTGTGTGGTGCTTGAAGATGAACAAAAATTTAGTAGGTGTTCTTGGGGTAGTGTGTGTGGTGTGAAAAACTAAAAGATCTCTCTCCACCTTTTCTTTTTTTTTTTTTTTTTTTTGCTTCTCACTTTTTTTTGTTAGAAAAATGGAGTATTTATAGTGTAAGGGAATCTTATCCTCTAAGAAATAGATAAAGACCAAAATGCCCTTGACAATAAAATTACACTCTTGCCCTTTAAAAAAATAATTTTTTTGACATACAGAAATTAAATTAAACCATGTTCTCTCCTAAAACACCAAAAAATGGAAAAACCAAGAAAAAAATATATAATAAATTTTATTAATAAACTTTAGGCACAAAAAATACATTTGTGTGCAAAATGACCGTTGTGCCCCTAAACGCGATATTTACTGAAAAAACAACAGTTGGTCCCAAAAAATTATAAATAGACATAAAAATCTGAAAAATGAATTTAGTACCCAAAATTTGTGAAAAATGCATTCGAAGTGCAAAATGACCATTTTGCCCCTGCATTAACGAAATATACAGAAAAAGCTATTGTTCTCGAAAAATTCATAAATTAAAATAAGCTTAAAATTTTGAAAATGAATTTGGAACCCAAAAATTGGTTGAAAATGTGTTCAGGGTGCGAACTGACCATTTTGTCCCAAAACGCGTTATCTTTAGATAAAACAACAATTGACCTCAAAAAAATTAGAAAAATTTAAAAACATACTTAAGAGCCTAAAAAAGTAAACTTGGGACCCAAAATGGGTGAAAATAGTGTTCGTAAAGTGAAATGACCATTTTGCCACTATATTAACGAAATATACAAAAAAATAGCTATTAATCTAAAAAAATCACAAAAATTCAGAAACTTGTATGAAAATACAAAATATACTTTTAAAACTCAAAAAAATGATGAAAATATACTTTCAAGCTAAAATTACCATTTTTCCCTTGAAATTGTTGACTTTGCCCCCTTTTACCCAAAAATCAAGGTTTTGACCATAAAAGTAAAAAAATGCCCCCTAATATTAGAAAAATAAATGGTGTGTCAAAATTTGGTGTTTTCGAAGGAAGAAATTTTTTTTAATGATAAAAAGCTCTGTTATATTTTAAAATTTTATTTTTTTAAATTTTTGTGGGAATTTTTTTTTGAAAAAGTTGAAGTTTAGATTTTTAGGGTTTTTGGGCTTAGGATTTTATGGTTTTATGGTTTTATTTTTTTAGGATTTTTGGGTTTAGAGTTTTTATTTTAGTGTTTTAGGGGTTTTAGTGTCTTGGTGTCTTCGGTTTTAGCTAAAAGAAATTAAACTAGGATTTAAGTAACTGTCAAATGATAAAGTCCAAATTAGGGATGAGTGAAATCGGTAAATTCTGAATTATTGACCGAATTCTAATTGAATTCAATAATCGAATTTAGTAATTCGGTCAGTAATTCAGAAAATTTAAAAAAAATAAAATTGAATTCGGTTAGTTTTCGGTTAATTGATTAAAATATTGTTAAAAAAAAATTTATACCGCGTTTGTGGCTACTGTGGAGAATTTTGTAAGTTTTATGCCCACCGCGTTTGGCAAACGCGGTGGGCCTTTTTTTATTTATTTATGCATCGCCGCGTTTCGCAGACGCGGCGGGCCCGCCGCATCTGCCAAACGAGGCGAGCAACAGACTCGCCCAATTTTGCGTGCATTTTTTTTTTCAGTTGTGCGTTTCGGTTTTTTTTTTTTTTGTCCATTTTGTTAGGATTTTAATTTTTATTTAGGGTTTAGGAAATTAAGTTTAGGGTATAATAACTTTTGGGTTTAAGAAAGTTTTAAAGATTATTTTTTTTATAAATTTATAAGCTAGTTTAAATTATATATTTATTATATAGAAGGATTGTTAGTAAATTGTAAAATATTATATTATAAATAATAAATCCGTAGACATCAATTATGTAAAAATTAAATATATTCCAAATGTATAATAACTTTTTAGATTTAAAAACTAATTATTTCTCAATTTTTATTTTTAGTATTTTCATAATGCGTGATATTTGTAGGGTTTTATTTCGATTGTTTTAAGAATTATGTGAAAGTTAATTTTTACTTTTAAGTAAAATGACAAAATACTTTATAATTAAATCTACAAGTATAAAATTTATCAAATTGTATAAAAATAAAATTCATATTTACAAATATACAAATTCTCAAACACCCCTAACGTCGACAGAATTATTGTTCATTTGGGTCTCGCGGTGTCGACGAGCAACAAAATCTTCTCGGCCTCCTAATCTGGCGTCGGTCATGCACCTCAAGATGGGCTGACGGCTCATCTACGTGGATCTCATCATCATCTGATTCTTCGACATCATCGGTATCTTGAATATGCTGATGGACCATGGTGGAGGTGGATGGACCCGCTGTAGCTATGTGCAAAGAAGGACCCGGGGTGAAAAATCTGGATGGATCTGCATCATAAAATCCACTGGCATGACTGTCGAGAAACTGAAAAATGGGGTGCAACTCAGATCCAGTAGAAAGTGAAGCTGAATGTGGCTGGTGGCCAGCGGCAGAAGTACCACCCGTGTGCATAGCTAAAGAATAGTATGGATCATATACACCGGCTGTACTCGCTGAATGTGGGATCTGTGCACTACCATGAGACGTATAAGCATAGTAACCAGTAGGGGTTACCTGCTCATCTCGTGGAACCTGATCATGAAGTCCATGCCGGTTATGATGTCTATCTCCACGAGACGATGTACCAGCATGACTAGGGACATGACTGACTGGCCGCTGATAACGAGAGCTGCGCGATGTAGATGCGCCAGTGTCCCCTCGAGGATCTGGGCCCACAAATATGCGATCTGAACGCTGTAAGTACTGCATGGACCCAAAAGCCTCATCCCTAATCATCGTCAAACTAGGATGAAATGTATCGTCGGGATGAGTATGACGAAGACCGGTCACTGACATGTCTCCAATTTTGTGCATGCTGTTCATCTGTAAAAGAAATAAATTGTAATGATTAGTAATTCACTCATATGACTTATGATATAAAAGATAAAATGTTAGATCTAAAAAGATTTAACGACCATGTACTTATTGTACGGAGTGCTGTCAATATGTGGTTCCCAAACAACAACTGTCCCTGAATTGCTACGTTGTAATTCCGCCATATATCTTAGAAGGATATGTATTGACGACGGCCAGTCTCCGTAAAACATATCAATTGCAATACAACGACCATACCAAGCTTTCCTGTATGAGACATCGCAATACAATTGTTGCTTGAATATCCTTCACTTTGAACATTGGACCGTTACTAATATGAGGTAAAATATGTTCAGCAATTAAATCGGCGCTCAACTGGCGGTGATCATTCCTATTGCATATTCGAGCACATATATGTTCATCTGCAAGAGTAACTATCATCCACATATTATAAGATTTACGCAACGTAGCTCTCAATTGCCAATTGCAGGGAGGTGTCGAAGTACGAGCCGTGCATCGAACATACCATGTTGTTGGAGTACTCTCTCGAACTCTGTACTCTCTGTTTTCCCTAATGGACCACTTTTTCACTGCTTTTATAACTTTTTCTTTATCATCAAACAACATGCCCAATCGAATATCTCCCATCTGCTCATTCCACAAATTAAGTTGCTCAACGGTACTCCCGGTTAGGGAGTCGAACTGTAACATTGCATCTACGCCAGTATCGTATTGAAGTGTTCCAGCATCGTAACCCGTCCACGCTGAACTAGGACCGAAATCGGAATGTCTTCGTGCATCTTCCTGTCCTGTAACATTATATCCCTGTTCCATTTCATCTTCGGACTCGTCTTCTTCCGGTTCCGGTTCAGAGTCCATTTCAATATCGTCAACGTCGATTTCCAGTTCGGCAGTCGAAATATTGACTGTATCATAATCGTCGCTTGCACCACCAAACTCTTCTGCAGAGGACATATAAATTCTCGCTGCGCTGCTACTAGGGCGATTGTCGACACGGTGCCTACTACCTCTCCTACGTCCTCTTCTACTTGGTTGGACAGCTCCTATATCTAAGTCAATATACTGACCTCTGGACGTATCAGTTGCCCACGTTTCTTCCATTGCCAATGTGCCACGTACAGTAGTACATTCTTCAAGATAAGAGCTAGCAAATTCATTACCTTGAGGATTCTGTTGTTCTACTTGTCGGATTTCTTCAACCTCAACATAGATTTCAGTTGGTTCCCGAGTGTTTACTTTAAAATAATACATCGTATTTACTCCATCATCATCTTCCAAAGGTGTTGTACTAAATATACCTTGTTGTTGAAAGCAACTCCTATGTATCAAACTGATTTTGTATCTATTTCTATCTACATTCATGGCATTATAAACTCTATCAACTAACTCCTGAAAGCATACCCTTTGCCGAAGGAATATAACTTTTTTTGGCATAGGCGGGTCATACAACATTGATCCTCCCGCATACACGATTTTTCCTCCCCAATAGAGATGAATTGCTAAAGTATCATCGTTTGACATTTTTGACGTAATGTAACCAATGTACAACTAAGTAAGATTCATAATTTTTACAAAATGTAAGCGTATTTAATCATGAACTATTTATAAAAGTCACAGTTCAAATTTAATTATGCAAATCGTGCCACGATCACATTTCCAAGTGGATCAAGCCTGCCATACGGTTTAAGGCTCCCGAACCTTCAGACTTAGGGACCCAAAAGTAACAAATCTGTCAATTCCAAGGGCCCCGGTCGGTGGTTCGAGTGATCCCCTAGACACCGCTACATGCATGAATGCGATGGCCGCATGTCCAGGCAAATCGGTCTTAGTCCTAAAGGGATGGGTGGGTGGCAACCACCAAAAGATAACAAGGATAAAAAATATCGAATGCACGTATGGAGTACTTCTTATGAGAGGAAGGAATGTAATATTAACACACGTGGGCTCTAAGGATGACTGACTCCCTCCCAAATGCAAACGCGGTCGAACAAAGCGATAACAAGTAAATAAATAGTACATACATCACATAAGTGGTCAATTCATAATAGTACGTACAAGTTTCTAAGCCAATTTACAATTATGTAAAAGTTCAGAGGATAAGAGTTATAATTTTTTTAAATTACAGGAGACAAAATATAAGTATGCAAAATATTTCGACCAAATTTTATGTATGTAGCGATTTCGGGTCGAATTTATAAAAATATATTTTTTGGAGCCAAATCGGAATTTTGCCAAAATTATGAAGGTAAAAATGTAAATTTTCTAAACTTATAGGTTCAAACTTGAGTTATGTAAAACTTTCGGGAGCATTTTATAATTATGTATAACTTCGTGTACTAAAGTGTCATTTTTCTAAATTATAAGGGTAAAAATGTAAATTTTCATAACTTATGCGATCAAACTTTAGTTATGAAGGCTATTTTATAATTTTGTATAACTTCATACGCTAAATTGACATTTTTCTAATTTATGGGGGCCAAAATTTAAATTTTTTAAACTAATGAGGTCAATTTTAATTTCATATGAGTTTCGGGTCTTATTTACAATTGTGTTTAATTTGTTGGGTAAAATCGTAATTTTTCTTAAATACTAGGGTCAAAATGTAATTATGCACAACTTATGGTGTCAACTTTTAATTTTTTTGGTTCAATTTATAATTATAATAACTTTACAGGCCAAATTGTCAATTTCCTAAAATATAGGGGCCACAAAATTTAATTCCGTATAATTAACAAATATGTTAAACTCAACAAAACTAACACACATTAAACTAATAAATTAACAATTAACAAAAATATTATACTAACTAACATTAAACTAATAAATTAACATTCAACAAATATATTATACTAACTAACATTAAACTAATAAATTAATAATTAACAAAAATATTATACTAACTAACATTAAACTAATAAATTAACATTCAACAAATATATTATACTAACTAACATTAAACTAATAAATTAACAATTAACAAAAATATTATACTAACTAACATTAAACTAATAAATTAACATTCAACAAATATATTATACTAACTAACATTAAACTAATAAATTAATAATTAACAAAAATATTATACAAACTAACATTAAACTAATAAATTAACATTCAACAAATATATTATACTAACTAACATTAAACTAATAAATTAACAATTAACAACAATATTATACTAACTAACATTAAACTAATAAATTAACATTCAACAAATATATTATACTAACTAACATTAAACTAATAAATTAACATTCAACAAATATATTATACTAACTAACATTAAACTAATAAATTAACATTCAACAAATATATTATACTAACTAACATTAAACTAATAAATTAACATTCAACAAATATATTATACTAACTAACATTAAACTAATAAATTAACAATTAACAACAATATTATACTAACTAACATTAAACTAATAAATTAACATTCAACAAATATATTATACTAACTAACATTAAACTAATAAATTAACATTCAACAAATATATTATACTAACTAACATTAAACTAATAAATTAATAATTAACAAAAATATTATACTAACTAACATTAAACTAATAAATTAACAATAAAAAAAAATATTATACTAACTAACATTAAACTAATAAATTAACAATCAACAAAAATATTATACTAACTAATATTAAACTAATAAATTAATAATTAACAACAATATTATACTAACATCAAACTAATAAATTAATATTCAACAAATATATTATACTAACTAACATTAAACTAATAAATTAACATTTAACAAATACATTATAATAACATTAAATTAATAAATTAACATTAAATAAATACATTATACTAACTTGATAATTTAGTGAATTGTTACTTAAACTGATTGGCTCCACCTCCACTGAATTCCAGCTAAGCTAAACTCCACTCCACCTCCACCGGCAGAACAAACTTGAAGACTGAAGCTGAAGTTTCTGAAGAAATGAAATGCAACTGAACTGAAGAAATGCAACTGGAAAGGGAGAAGAAAATCGTGAGAGGGTGGAAAAATGGAGAGAAATGCACTGCACTTCTCGTCCATTTATAGGACGCAAAGGCCGTTGATCAAATTGATCAACGGCCATTCTATTTTTTTTTTTAAATTTGGAGCTCTCCCCCACCGCGTTTGGCAATGGGGGAGAGCAGCCTTTTGCAGGCTTTCTGCAAAAGCTACAGAAAGCCTACAAGCTGCAGCAAAAGCTTGGCGGGTAGTGTCGGCGGTCGCCGCGTTTGGGAGATGCGGCGGGCCCGCCGCGTCTGCCAAACGCGGGGATCCAAAAAAAAAAAAAAAATTTGGCCCACCGCGTTTACCAAACGCGGTGGGCATACAAATTACCAATCCCTCCACAGTAACCACAAACAGGGTATTAATTTGTTTTTTAACAATATTTTAATCAATTCACCTTAGTTTTCAGAAATAAAATTCTAATTCATAACGTACCTAATTCAATTGGGTAATTCGAACTCGGTGTATATAAATCGAATTCAAATTACTAAATTTAGCATTAATAGATTAGCAATTAAGCAGCGAGTTAGGTTACTGGTCCTTAGGTTGGGCCATTATTTCCTTAAGCCAATTTAACTTTATTGGTATTGTACTTTGATATCTCTTAAAATTGTAGGTTTCTTTGATTTAAGATGCCATTTTAGTTTCACAAAAATTCTACCATACTAGGGAACCAAACATAAGGCTATGATGCATAATGCATCACATGTTTTTTAAAATTTTAAATTTTTAATATTTGGAATTTGGATTATCGAATTAATATACCAATTTACCAAATTAAATTCGAAATTGAATTTAGCTCGGTATTAAGGGAAGTCGAAATCAAATTTGTTAAATTTGAAAAAATATCGAATTAACCGTTTCAATTTACCCAATTATCGACTGATTCTCACCCCTAGTCCAAATGACACATATTTAGCACAAGGGTTTTGCTTGGATTGAAGAATGCCGAATTTTAAGAAGGATTGAAATAGTTATTCATAAAAAATAAAAAGAAACCACAATTTCTAGTTTCAAAGGAAAATTTTATTAAATTTTTAGCTTATTATAAGAAAACAATATTTTAGCATTGAACGTAATTTGGTGATGATATTTACATGAGGAGAGATATTATATTACCGTTGACTTGATTATGAATTTGTCTATAGATCTATAAAAATATACAGGAAATATTTAAGCCAATTAAGTTAGCTATAGAATGTTTTAGAAATTGAATAATGACAACCAAATAAGTTAATGTTATATCAACCAAACAGAAAAAAGAAAAAACATTGCAAGTTGCTGATGTTGTTAACAAAAGAAAAAGGTTGCCGATAGTCTGTCACATATGAGGCAAAGATTTGGCAACTTACTGAAGAGGATCCAAAAGTTCCAAGTTGAAAACAAAAGTTATTTAACTTTACGACTAAATAATTCATTTTCTTTGGTAATTATTTGAATTTTTTATCATGTCTTACGTACTACTTCAAATAGAAACAGCAAAACAACAAATGAAACCTAAACATTCTTGCACACATTCTCTTAACTGGTCAATTACTCTGATTAGCTTAAATAATTTATACAATCAAATTGCATTAATAAATCTCATACTACAATGAATTTTATATTATAAGTAACAAGGAGATCAAAAGCCCTTCAGCCTACTTTATCTTAGTGAGTTGTCAGAGTTTTAGTGTTAATCAAGATGTGTTACCATTTTCTTATGCTTTATGGATTTTGGAGCTTGAAGATTTCACATGGGGATAAACATTGAATTATATCTTCTGCCTTAGTGTCGTTACTCCAAGAAACTTAAGCAAAATAACTATAAATCTAAATCAAAGCACATGGTGCCATGCGAGGAGATTAAGCAATCCAAAATGAACATTATGAATGTTTGTTTGACCATTGAGAAGTTAATTTTGTGAATTAAAGCTCAAATTATTTTCTTAATAATAGGTATGCTTGAATCCCTTCGTATGGTTTGAATCCTTTCATGACTGAATGATTATATTAATCCATCTTTACATCCAACATTCTTCAATTCAAACAAAACCCTTGTGCTAAATATGTGCGATTTGGGCTCTATCATTTGATGGCTTACTTAAATCTTAATTTACTTCCTTTTAGCTAAAACCCTAAGCACTAAAATCATTGAAACACTAAAATAAAAACCCTAAAACCCTAAAATCCTAAATCATAAAACCCAAAAGCCCTAAAAATTTAAACCTCCATTTTTCAAAAAAAATTCCCACCAAACTAAAAAATAATAATAATAATTATTGGTCGCCATGTGTTTGAAACGCGATCGCCTTTTTTATCATTAAAAAAAATTTCACCCCATAGTGTTTCCAAAATGCAATGGGATTATATGGACAAAAGGCTCACCAGCCAACCACACTTTTTGGTGTTTTCTTTTTTCTACAATATTTTAAGGAATTTGCCTTTTTTTTTTCTAGGACATCTGTGTGAAGAGAGTGCAAGACATATTCCCTTTTATTATATTATGGGTAGAGTCATGGAGATCATGCTTTCTGTACTTATCTTCCCATGACTTTCATATTTTAGATGTGTGTTTCTATCAAATTCGCAGAATTTTTCTAACAAAAACTATACATTATGTTGCTAAAATATTTACTTCAATGCTTCCAATTACTATGAAAATTTTAAGTAGAGATATGACAACTTCCTGCACTAAACAGATCGATTTTGGATTACAAATTCTTAAACTAATCTTGTTAAGGATGGACTTAATATTTGGGTAAAAAACTGAAAGCCTATCAAATTTATTTGGAATGCATAAAATTAAAAAAAAATAGGCACATTATATAGTTATATTTTTGGACTGTATAAAATTCTATTTTAAACAATTAAAGTTTGTGGGGCTCAGTGCGCGTATCCCACGTTTGAACACGTTTTAGACGAAGGTTTGAACACGTTTAAACAATTTTTAGCAACCTATCTAAAACCTTAAACACGTTTGAACAAACCTAGTATCGTATCTCAGCCAAGCCAACCTCCTCCAGCAACATCCCTAAAAGTCAAAACCTAGAACCGCATCTGAGTGGAAATTTTAGACAAAGAACAAGAGGGTTGCTGATTTCTACTGGATATAGTCTTTTTTTTTTTGTCAAAAGAGTCAACTAGGATGTATTATATTATGAACACAGATAGTTACAAAAGAGGGGTAACTACCCCTAATCGATGTGTGAGATCTCTTGGATCCACATAGGAAAGTTTCTCTTCCACAGTATTACATTTGTCAATTTACTAGCAAATTCTGCTACTCTATTTGCTGCTATATTTTCCAAATTGTCGATGTACTGAAAGGGACAATAACCAAAAGGATTGCTGAGATAACAAATGTTCTCAATGATGATTGCACACTTTGCATCCTGAGAATCTCTGTTTTCTAGTTTCTGCAGCAATCTTTTATCGGTTCCTTGTACCATTACTCTTTTGATTCCTTTGTCTCTTGCTATCATCAGCGCTAGCTTGATCGCATTCGCTTCTTCCACCTTTCTATCAGCATCTCTGGATTCACATGCTGCCCAAACAAGCTGGAGCTTGTTATATTGGTCCCAGATCATTATGCAGTATCCTACCTTCTTGTGTATTATATCCACTTTAACGGCACTCCGAATTCTTGCGACAGCCCCCTTTCCTATGTTCTTCCGATTAGTACTATCCTCATCTCACCAGTTTTCCCTTTGCTTCCTCCTATTATCCTCTGGTTCAGCGTATCAAACTCAACCCATTCATTAATGGCTTTGTTCACTACTTCTCTACCTTATTTGCTTTCTCCATTAAAAATTCTCCTATTCCTGGTTTTTCCACACTTGCTAGAAGATGTTAGGCAGTTGCTTCAATGTGTTGATCACCTCCCTTCCTCGACCTAGCCCCCAGCATATTTTCCCACCAGCTCCAAAAGTGACTTCTATACTTGGTACAGCCCGTCCTATTGAATTGGGGAGTGTTTCCATGTTTCAGAAGCATATCTACAGGTTAGAAGCATGTGTTCTATACTTTCTATCCCTTCTCCTACAGCACTGACAAACAGGGTCTCCTTTGCCTAGTCCTTTGAAATATCAATTCTTTAACAGGCAAGGATCTATTAAGACACTTCCACAAAAATAGCTTAATCTTATGCTTTATGTTGAGCTGCCATATACTTTTCCATACCATTTCTTCCATTCTTGCCGAACTAGTTTCTTCCTGTTTATTCTGAAAATCAGTCCCCTTCTCCATTTGCTTAGCCACCTTGTATCCAGAGCTAAACGCATATTGGCCATCTTCACTGGTTTTCCAAATCAGTTTATCTGATCTACCCACTATGCTGATCGGTATTCTCATCACTTTTTCAGCTCCATCTTTTAAGAAAGTCTGCTCCACAAGCTGCTTGTTCCAGCATTTATTGTGAATCAGTTGATCCACTGTTTGAACCGAGCAGTTTCCTTGCTTTTCTGATTTCACTTTGCCCTCTTCATTAAAAGGGATCCAGTAATCTGACCAGATGTGGATTGTCTTCCCATCACCGATCCTCTTTAGTGTTCCTTTCCTCAAAACCTCTCTAGCTGACATAACACTTTGCCAAAACCAAGACGAGTTCTTTGGGATTTTTGTTTAAAAAATGGACTGTTTAGCAAAATATTTAGCCTTCAACACCTTGCTGACCAATAAATTTGGGTTTGTCATGAATCTCCATAATTGTTTGGCCAACAAGGCTAAGTTGAAAGACTGAATGTCCTTAAATCCTAATCCTCCACTCTCTTTGCTTAGTGTCATTTTGTTCCAGCTTACCCAGTGCATTCTCTTTTCCCCATTAGCATCTCCCCACCAAAATCTTGCCATGCAACTGCATATTTCTTGTGCTAACTTTTTTGGCAACTTGAAGCACGACAGAGACATAATTAGGCAAGCTCATTGCAACAGCTTTTAAAAGTACTTCTTTCCCAGCTTGACTCAAAAGCTTTGATTTCCACCCTTCCAACCTCTGTTTCACTCTATCTCTCACGAATCCAAAAACTTGCATTTTGGACCTTGTAATAACCATCGGCAACCCCAAGTATTTCCCTTGTGATACATGTTTAACTTCCCCTAGCTCCTCACAGGTTTTCCTCTTCTAACTATCTTCCAAATTTTTGCTGAACAGCACAGAACATTTCTCCATGTTGATTTTCTGGCCTGAAGCTTTCTCGTAAACTGCAAGGAATTCTTCTTATCTCCTTAGCTTCCTGCACATTTGCTTTACAAAAAATGAGGGAATCGTCAGCAAAAAACAGGTGGGACAGGGCTGGACCTTTCTTACTAATCCTAACACTAGACAATCTGCACTCATTTACAGCCTTGTGAATTAAATTACTGAAACCCTCAGTGCACAAAAGAAAAAGATAGGGTGACAAGGGATCTCCCTGTCTTATTGCCCTTTGAGGTTTCACAAAACCTACTTTCTCCCCATTAATATTGAAAGCATAAGACACCGTAGTAATACACTTCATCACCCAATTCACCCACTTATTACAAAAACCCATTTTCATCATGATAGCCTCTAAATAGTTCCACTCCACTCTGTCATATGCTTTGGACATATCAAGTTTGATGGTCATGTAACCCTCAATCCCCTCCCTTTTGTTTTTGAAAAAATGCATAAACTCATGTGCTATAATCACATTATCGAGGATTTGTCTACCAGGAACAAAAGAAGACTGCTTTTCATTGACACAAAGACTGAGGAAAGGTTTTAATCTGTTCACAAGCAATTTAGATATGACTTTGTAAAGTACGTTGCACAAACTAATAGGCTTGAACTGTGTCAGATTAACAGGAGACTCAATTTTAGGAATTAACGAGATCAAAGTTTCATTGATAGCGCCTAGAAGAAAGCCAGAATGAAAAAAGCTTTTAATTGCATCAACAAAATCATTACCCAAGATATGCCAGTAGCTCCTGAAGAACTTTGGTGTTAATCCGTATGGGCCTGGAGCTTTATTGTCTGGCATAGACCAAACTGCTGCTTTTATTTCATCTTTCTCAAAGGGCATAGTTAGTTCCTGATTCATTTGGGCTGTGATTGAGCAAGGAATTCCAGATAAGATCTCACCAAAATCTTGTGGTTTAGAAGACTTAAAGAGCTCCTCAAAATACAGTTCTGTTTCTTTCCCAATATCCTCCTTCGAAAAACACCAATTTCCATCACTTTTCTGAACTTTGTTGATCTGATTCCTTTTTCTCCTCCCAGCTATTGTGGCATGAAAAAAACCTGTATTTTTGTCCCCTTCTTATATCCAATTCACTCTTGCTTTTTGTGCCCAATATAGCTCTTCATCCTTGTATGCTCTACTTAACTCATGTTTCAGCTCTTGAGTTTTCGTCCTTGCAATTTCTCCATCCTGGGCCTTCACTTTTTTGATTTCCTCTTTCAGGTCCTTAATTTTTCTCGCTGCGTTAACATGTACCCCTTTGTTCCAGTTGATCAATCCTCTTTTACATGCCTTCAACTTTTGAATCAGTTTATACATTTTTGATCCATCTGCTTCAAAGCTCCAACCTTTCTGAATTACCTCCTCTACTCCTTCCATTGTTATCCATTTTTTGTCAAAAATAAACCTTTTCTTCTTCCTTTCTACCGCTGGCCTCGTGTCAAGTGACAATATACAGTGGTCTGAAGCTTCCTTAAAAATATGGCTACATGATGCATTTCTGAACTTTTGAAGCCATTGACCTGTACATAAGCCCCTATCTAATCTCTGTTTCACCTCTCCTCCATCTTTCCAATTATTAGACCATGTCCACAGAACACCTTGAAATCCTATGTCTATCAATTGGTTATCATTTACAAAAGCCTTAAAATCCCTAAATGACCACTCTTGTCTCTCTCTTCCGCCCCACTTTTCCTCATTATTCAAGATGTCATTAAAATCTCCTATTATAATCCACTTGTCTCCCCATAGCACTTTCCTCCTTTGAATAACTTTCCATTGCTCTTTCCTAATTCTATTGTCTATGCTAGGATATATGCCAATGCAATACCAACACTCATTCGCCTCCTTATCTTCTATCAATGCTTCCACAGTGAGCACAGTTATTTCCACTTTTTTAACAATGCCTTCCTTGTTCCAATATGCTCCTAACCCTCCTGATCTTCCCACTGACTCTCTAATTGCTGATTCCTCAAACCTTAGCTTCTTCCTAACCCTTTCCATACACTCCTTCTTATTTTTGGTTTCTAGTAGAATAACTAAGTTTGGAGAGTGGAGTTTTACCTCCTCACTTAATTGGGGAACTGTCAAGGAGCTCCCCACCCCTTGACAATTCCACACCATGACTCTCATTGATCACCCAGGGACTTTTGCTCGAAAGTCCCCTCAGCCTGTGTTGTGTGTGGTCCTTCGACAATGATTAGACAATCCCTCCTTTTACACAGATTCCTTTCTTCGTCGCTGTCTTGATTTTCGTCCCTTAGTCCAAGCTTCCTCTTGCCCAAAGGTTCATTAATGTTTCCATCTTGAGTGATATCCATCAGAGGAAGCCTGTTGTTCACACCCTGTCTTTTGAATCTTCTCGTTTTGGCTTTTTCTTGCTTCACCAAACATGTATCTATTGGCTTTGATCCTCTTTTTTCCTTATTTTCAGTATTACTATTTTCCTTGATAACACTCTGTAAGCTCTTTTCCCCCTCAGCATAACCGTAGTTGGATGATAAAGTAGGAAAACTAGTCAGAAGAGTGTCCCCACTTAACTTTCCCTCATTGTTCATTTTTTGACTATCTTTCTTTACCTCTTGGCCCCCCACTAAGTCAATTGAAATTCCTTTTTCATCTTTAAAGGGCCATACCTTGTTCTCTATTCCCTTACCAACTCCTGACTGACTTGATATTTCCGTCTGACCTTTCTTTTCCCTTCCTGCAAAATGGCTATTCCTATCATCTTCCACATCCTTGCCTTGTCCTATTTCTGTCATGTTCAAATTTTGATTTCCCGCTTTCCTATTTTCACTGTTTTCCCCTCTGTCATCCCCTTCCCCTAAAGTCCTGTAGCTTGTTTTCCTGAGATGTTCGAAATATCTATGGTTAGCCTGGGCTTTGGAACTTCCTAAGCCAGTTTTGTTGCTTTTAGCCTTCAGCCACACCCCATACTGGTGCTGTTGTTCCTCCATCAAACTTCTGTTACTACATGATTTCTCTCCATGTCCTATTATCCCACAATTATAGCAGAAGTCTGGGCAACATTCGTACCTAAACTCTACCCATCTAGAGCTGCCATTGTATTTCATCATTGTGCCCCTTAACAATGGTTGAGATAAATCAATTTCTGCTAATAATTTCAAGTGTTTCCCTTCTCTACTACCAGTTTGTGGAATTATCACGCTTTTAACACTTTCAAAGACTTCTCCAACCTTTTTTCCAATTTCTTTAGAAAACCAATGTAGAGGAAGGTTCCATACCTGCACCCATGTTTCCGTCTTTGAAAAGGCCTCTTCAGATTCTTCAATTCCTTCAACCCACCTTTTCAACACCATCAACTGATTATCAATGATCCATGGTCCACTTTTTATAACTTTATCCAGATCAGATTGGGAAGAAAAGGAGAACTGAAACAAATTTGCACCAATTTCTGCCACATTGAGATTTTTTGGTGAACCCCAAGAGTTAATCGCATAGTTTTTTATCCCATTGTAGTTGATCATCTTCTCTCCCACTATTTTCCCAATCAAACTCATCTCACACTCTCTGATTCCAGTTTGTACTTCTAAATCTGAATTTCCGTTCCCTCTACTTCCTTACTATTCAGTTTAAATTTCTCCAAAATATTTGCAAGCTCTTCTGCCATCTCCGGATTTTGAGAGATCTAATCTGTTTTCCTCTGATATCAAGCAGCCCAACTGAATATACTTTCTATGCCCTGCAAGAAAGACAAGATAACCACATCAGTATCTATTTAGTCAATAAGGCCTTCTCTTACCATCGGATTAACAACCTGGGTTCAATGAAACTAAAAGCGTCGGCAAGGAGAAGAAAGCTATGAGAAGAAGCGAAGGACTATGAAAGATTTGGACGAAAGAGAAGACGGAAAAGCTGATCTAAAGAACACCGGTTTACTACAAATTCTATTCTAAGATTTCGGTTGCCATTCCATGTCCCTTGATTCAAAGCATATGATATCTCTCACTCTCTCAAAAGCTCTAAAGGATTTGGTACATAAAAGTATTAGCTCCTATACCCAGGAGGAAAACTCTCACTAAGAGAGAGAAGCTCTCACAAAGAGAGAATGGATTTTTTACTCTGCTTGATATATTCAATGGATAAGCTATTTTCTTTTTAACTTTAAAAAAGAAGGGTTCTGTACTTGGAGTAATCCCCCCCCCCCCCCGCCCCCCACTCTTTTTTTTTTTTTTTTTGCTTAGATCTACAACTGTACATATAGAAAAGTCGAGAGAAATTAAAATTATCTTCAAAATCTTTTTCTTTTTTTTTTGGGGGAACAGAAACAATTTGAGATTTTTGCTTTGGGTTTGTTGCGCATATAGATCAGACAAGGGGAATCAAAATTACCTGCAAAATCTTTTTTTTTTTTTGGGACGGAAACAATTTGAGATACGAAAAATGTTTGCTTCGTGGTTGTTTTAGAAACTAGAGATATTAGCGAGATTCCTTTTTTTCTATGTTTTTGCCGTATTTAAAATTTAATTTTTTTTTCTTCTTAAAAAAAAATAGATGTTATGTTTAGGTTTTCAAATCTTTTTATACGACTAACCATTTGTTGAGGGAAAATTCAAATTATGTTCAAAATCCCTAGTTTGGAGGAACACTTTGATGTGGAAGGTGCTCTTTTAAGGTTATTTTGATGAGTAATGCTCTTACTCTAACTTGATATTTTACTAACGTACTCATATTTAATGTACATTGAAAAATTAAAGTTTTAAGAACAATATAATAATGTGTTTTTCATTTTGAATGAATGATCTAATATTAATGATGAATATTTGAAGAAAGTATGAACAAAAAATTATTGTTACAATTATATTAATTATATTTCTTCATCTCTGTGAAAAAATAAGTATATTTTTACATGACGGGGAGAGTAATTGTCATTAATAAGGGCTTCAACAAAGATAAACATCTCTCCATTCTACTCTTGACGTAAGAGCCATCAAACCCCCTGCTTTGCATTTTGTGTTTTCCCTATAATTTTTACTCATCTTCTCACAAAATCTATTTCTACAAACTGAATTTACCATTACCTCTACTAGGCAGCTTTACAAATCACAAGTAAAAAATAAAATGAGCATCCTAAATTTGAACAACTCAACTTACTTTGAAAAAATCAATAAGGACTAAAATATTATTAGATCAAACGAGTGTATTATGCACCTATTATTAAGCAATTTTACAAATCACAAGTAAAATGAGCATTCTAAATTTGAACAAAACTTTTATGATATGTAAATGATAAATAAAGAAAAATGTACACTTTTTTTTTTCTAATAGTCAACATTATCCTATTCTATTTCTAAACAACTCTATTAGACCAAATAAATGTATTATATACCTATTTAGATTTTTTTATTGTAGGTAGGGTACGAATATCTGCCCTTCAAAGGCTTTATGGTGATTGGGTTGGTTAAGAAAAATGCACACATGAAATGAGTCAATATGAACACAAAAAGCAATCAGAACATTTAGTCAAGGACAATGTACTACATGTTCAGAAAATCGCATTTTATCTCTCTTCAATCAACTTTATTTGGCTTGGTAGATGTAATAATTCAATAGCTCTAATACTATTCAAATATCAACTTTATTTGGCTTGGCCCTCAACAATCATCACTCTGACTAGCTTCTTCTTCTTATTATTCAAAGAATCTAATTTGTTGAGTACAGCGTAGCAAATTTTTTTTCCTTCACCAGAAACACTTACTATATTGATAATGCAACAATTCTTGAGACAAGAAACTGATCTAAACCAAGGTATTGTTATTTGCTAGCAGGAACTAATTACCCCTATATACAGTCCTCACAATTAAATAGAAGTCCCGGTCTCACAGGTGTCGTACCATGCTAGGACAATGTTAGATAAATTTTTTATGTTCTAATTTGCAAACCAAATCTCCTGATCAAGTCATGTACTGGCTCCAAATTGGATAATACGACTGAAGGACGACTTATACTGGGAGAAGAGAATTTCAGTCGCGTAAAATACATGTAGATTGAGCTTAACAATTCTTCGAAAAAAATAGGTATCGAGATTTCTTATTCATATTGATTTCTTTATGCAGAAAATATGAGAAATATGCAGGTATCTATGAATGTACGTTAATGTTCAGTGCGCACAAGTGATACAAATAGGGTGTCTGATATATTTTTTACTCGTTTATTATATAGTTATATTTTTGGACCGTATAAATGAAGAAAATATTGACTCAGAACTGCATCTATGATATGTCCATTTTTACTCTCCTATTTTATAGTTATATTTTTGTTCATACTTTTTGTTCGTATTTAATATTTCTGAAAAAAACAATAACATTTATTTCAAGGACGAAAACTGTGATATGTAAATATTCATAGTCAAGGAACAAGTCGTTCATAGATTCAGTTTTTACAAATCTTCATTTTACCCAGACAAAAATGAACATAAAAATAGATCGATTATTTTATTCCAATTATTTTATACAGTTCAAATTAAGAATTTTATATAGTCCAAAAAATATAACTTAAATTTTTAATTTCTAAATTTGTATCACCCGATCGAAAATTTGTGTCTTAGGTCTTCCACAACTGGTGTATTCTGAATTTGTATCTATGCTAGCTAAATTTCTAAATTATTCTCTTAATATTTTTGACGACATATTTTTGCCTAGTGACTATGTATTTTTCTTTATTTGTTGCCAAATCTTTTGGAAGTTTCTGTTATTTTTCTGAATCGTAATTAATTCTAAATTTAATTTTGGAGCTTTAAATTTGTTAAGGTAACCAAAAAAATCCTTCAAGGCAATTGATTGGTTTTAAATTTTTTTCATTCAACGTGATTAAAAGGAAAGGAAATTTTTTTGCGTATTAAGAGAAGAAAAAGAAACCACCTTGAAACGGTTTGATGAGGAATATGCCTAACTCCTTGCATGTGATCGACGTCTAATGACGTGCAAAAATAAAAGTTTTTTCTAGTTAATTACAAAAACTAGAGCTGTAAAGTTTTGGAAATTATGTTTGGGATTCAAGTATTTTCATTAAGGTTTCCATAGAGATTAATTTTATGTTCTATTTCCTTGAGAAAAAGAAGAATTTTATATGATAAATATCATAATATTTATGAAGACAACATGGCTTTCTATAAAGTATTTACGGACAATGCGCGGCGCCTTCAAGTTAATTTCTCAAGGCACCACTGGAATGGTAAGTTATATAAAAAATTGGTAAGTTTAGTTACAAAAAGTGGTAATTTTTTCTTAATGTTAATAGTAATTTTGGCTCTTTTTGGCAATAAGTAAACACTCTTATAGTTATCATAACAAAATGAGCCACTTTTACAATTCAAGTACCAGTTATCACTTGTTTAAAAAGCATACCGTTTAACATTTTGTGTCTTCGTAAATGATATAATCTAAGTTGTGGCTTTTAGATTTTCCTTTAAAAAAAAAAGAAAAAGAAACGGTTTTGTTTACTCAAGTTACACAGTAGATTAGATTATCCAACATTAGAAAACCAAGAGATGAAACAAGAAAAGCACCAACACATTTACGCAATGGTAATGATTATCCAATATTAGTAAACTAAGAAATGATAAAAAAAAAAAAGCAGTTACACATTTAAGTAATAGTATGAAAGAAAAAAAAGAAGCAGTGAAACATATAAGTAATAGTATGGAATTGTTCTTCTATCGATTCTATCCAACCTTATAACCACATCACCATGCTGAAAAATTGCATTTCGAATCCTCTGTGTGTGTCTATATATATATATATATATATATATATATATATATATATATATATATATAGTTGTTCTTGTGATGAGCGAATTTGGACAAGATCGGGTTGATTAACAAAGCTTCATTGTTGACCTACAACAAAGAGAATGTAAAAAATACGTGGGCTCATATCTTAAAGTGCCTGGATATTTAAATTAGCAAATATCTGTAACGGATAACAAGTACTAGAAGAGAGTGTGTATGTGCTTGAGAACAAGTGAGGGATATTTATAGTTGGTAAAGAAATGGACAAAACTGATTCTTATTTTTGCCAGTCTATTTGCAGTAGGTCAATGGTGCCATAAGTAGGTCTGACATTGTCAGCACTTAGATGCTGCTTATTACGTCAATCAAATTTGGTCAACCTCAAAATTAGAATTCAACACTTATCCTAAGAATTCATCAGCCATGAGCTCGATTTTGATCGTGAGTTGTCCATTATTTTTTGAGGTGACATGTTATGCCGAGATGTGTTTGAAACCAAGCATATTTGAAGTACACATGTACGTATGCATATTCTACATACGTACATGTGTGCGCAAAATATTCAGTTAACAACTTTCTCTCTTCTTTATGGTAACTTTAATTGAAGAGAATTTATGGATTAAGGATTCCGATTTGGATTTTTTACTTATATAATTCTTTCTAGCTATTTTGATGGAATTGATCTCTTAATTCTAATTCTACTAGTTTTGATCTTTCTACCAATTTTTCCAAATACATTTTAAGAGAAACTAACCTCATTGCCATTGTCCTCCCCTCTGGAGTGCTTTCAATCCTTTATCTTGAAAAGCGCTTATGCCTTTATGGTCAGCTCTTATATAATTGCATAGACATGTGTACACACACATATGTAAGCAGAATATTCAATTAACAACTTTCTCTCTCCCTTGTGGTAACTTTCATTGATGAGACTTTATGGATTAAGGATTTCGATTTGGATTTTTTACTTATATAATTTTTTCTAGTTATTTTGATGGAATTGATCTCTTATTCTAATTCTGCCAATTTTGATCTTTCTACCTATTTTTCCAAATACATTTTAAGAGAAACTAACCTCATCGCCATTGTCCTACCCTCTCGAGTGTTTCGAATCCTTTGTCCCGAAAAAGCACTAATGTCCTTATGTCCGGTTCTCATACGATTGCCATGTGCGTTAATTTATGGTGCTTTTGAAAAATTTACAAACTTTATAAGTTATTTTAGAAAATACATATATGAACTAATACACATGGTAGCTGTATAAGAGCGGAAGAGAAAAACAGAGACGCTTTTCATGACTGATGATTTGAAACTTTCCTTGAGAATCCCCAACTCCCCCATTCTATTTTTTTTTTAGATTTTTGAATTACTTTAATCACATAAAAATGATTCGTGCCTTTTGATTGGCCACTAATATATGTACATTTACAACTCCCCATTAGTCGTGAGAGATTTAACATACTTTCATAAGTTGACATGTTGCATAACATAATGTGCTACTAAAATTTAAAATATACCACGAATATAAAGGAAATAACAATATTCCAACTACTTATTATAAGAGACTTTAAGCGAAATATAACTTTTTACTTCCTAATTGGACACACAAATATATGTACATTTGCCAATTACCATTCACTGTTAAATTTAACTTAATTTTCGAAATTGACATAGTTCTTAACTTGACATACCACTAGAATTTAGATTATACCACAATAAAAGGAAACAACAATATTGTAACTATTTAATTCATTGGATCCTAACAAAAATATATCTTTGTGAATTAAAATTTAACAAAAATTTGTTATTACTTAATTTTCGCAACTCTTACTAAATACCAAACTTGATTAAAAAGATGTACGTAGGGTAGCTCAAAATTTTGCAAATTTCTCATTAAGATACGCCTTCCTTCCAAAAATAAAAAAACAAGGGTAAAATTGTAGCTCCTTGATTTTAACAATCTTTAGTAAATACTGAAAGTAAATAAGAAACATGTATAAATGGATTCTTTTTTTTTTTTTTGATACATTGTTTAATATTATTATACTTGATTTTCATGGAGCTTAAATATTTCATTTTTCTTAAAATTTTATTTATATTAATTAATTGAATGTTAATATTAAAAATTTAATAATTCCCTTTAGAGTACTAAAATATGAAAAATTACTAAAAAAAATTCATGGTATGTATAAATTTGCTTTTTAAACAAATTATGCTATTTTCATTACAGATAGGATCCCATGTACTGCACGATTCAGAATGCCGGTACACACATGTATATAAACATCCGTAGATAGTACATATACTAATACACACGCACGCATGCACGTATACGTATACATAACGCACATATAGGTTTATACACACACCAAAAAATAGAAATATAAGGAAAAAGAACTACTGCAGAATGAAAACAGCTGCTAAACGTCATATGTGTTCATCTTCTTTGGACAATTGTGGAAGGCCATTAACTACCTCTCCAAGAAAGAAAAATTTTCACTTTAGAGTTTCAAAAAAAGATATTTTTTAGATCCACATGAAATTAATTGAAAACCTCAAAGCAAACGTATGAAGAACAAAAATTTCTTCTCGTATCTGTCTTTTTCTTCTTGTATGTGAAAATAAGCACAACTGAAAATTATTAAGATTATGTTAGATAGGATAGCATGTATAAATGAATACTATGAAAGTAATTATTTGCTTAAAGAAAACCAAAATGAGAAACGAATCTGAGATAAATAAGTATTCTATTATGTGTGAGTTCAGCTAAAATTCATCGAAACCTAAAAGGATTATTAAATAAATATTAGATGATTGGAGTGAGATAACAAATTGAGTAATATTACTCACATTAATCTCAAAAGCATCAGGAAAAAGATAATTAAGTAAAGCAATAAAGCATTTGCTTAAAAAATATATATATACACGTATGAGAAAACATGAAAAATAAACGAAGTTTAGAATAACACTTGCGGAAAGAGGCAAGTTGAATGTATTAAGAAGAGGAACAAGAATTTTTATGTATGGAGAAAAAGCAAGAAAAAAAGTATGTGTATAAAAAATAATAAGTGAGAAAGACAATAAAAAGACAATAATAAGTGATTTGAAAGTGATTTATTTTGAGTCACTTGTCTGGAAGATTAATCCTAATTAAAAAGTAAGAAAACGAATAACTAAATATCTTTAAATAAGTAAAAAACAAAATAATTGGGAGATAGTCTATATAAATTCACTATTCGACGCCTATTCACGGGCAAAAGTGAAATAAGGAAAAAGAGAATTTAGATTCCAAGATTTTAGGTAAAGCATAAATTGAAAAGTAGAGGCAATATATGTGTGAACCCGAAATTTAAATACGAAAACATCCAAACTTAAGGACAATTGTGGAATAAGCTTTTTTTTGTGAAAAAAATAAATAGCTTACGGAAATTACTAGCAGTACAAAGGCAAAAGGGGTGAATTAGGCTTTCATGGCTTTTAGCATTTTTCTTACTGTTTTGTTTTATGACTAATCCACTTTGCACACCTTAATTTATATCAGATTTTCACTTTGTATCCTAAATTTTAATTTTGAATAGAGTGCACACTGAATTATCTAAAACATTCCATTTAAATCCAATTGTTGACTGTGTTAATCAAACTAACGAAACTTAGGGGTGCATGTAATGATTGGACTTAAGTGGAATGCTTGGACAGTTTATGGTGCAATTTGTCCAAAATTGACGCTGTT
>JAMWEH010001885.1:0-27142 GCA_024721245.1 Mitragyna speciosa | reverse complement strand
ATAAATTAATGTATATCTCACATTTATTAGAGATAACGAAATCAAGATTTAAGCTTTTAATTCCTTCAGAAGCCAAAAAGCTTTGAAGGACAATAGAAATGGCTAGCCAAAAAGCTATAGCCATCCTCATGATCACCATGATTTTCTTGTTTGCATAATTTGTCGTTGGTAATGCATGTACTTTTGGAATCATGTATTGACACCTCGATGAGCCTTGGCTGTGCAGATATTGAAGATGCCAGATCCAAATGCATTAATACTCCTGGTACGCATGATGACCATCTAGGCAACAATTAGAAAAT
The DNA here is from genome assembly GCA_024721245.1 of Mitragyna speciosa. Classification (NCBI taxonomy): domain Eukaryota; kingdom Viridiplantae; phylum Streptophyta; class Magnoliopsida; order Gentianales; family Rubiaceae; genus Mitragyna; species Mitragyna speciosa. The sequence continues at coordinate 26,840 of JAMWEH010001885.1, read as the reverse complement.
TTTCTATTCTTTACCTCTTTTTTTCTTCCAATATTTGCATGGCTTTCAATGGATTTGATGCCATTGTACGTGTTATTGTTGAAATTGTACATTTGGTTGTATATATATGACACCTCTATTTTTAATCTTGGTGAGAAAATGCATATATCGCCACACCATCTTGTCCTTTTAAGTCTTCAACAGATAATAACGTATAATATATGATAGTAATAATAATAATAATAATATAACAGATAATAATATATAATATTGATTTTTAGATTCAAAAAGAAATAATATTTGCATATTTATCATTTCTTTCGAGGGGAAAAAAAACAACGCGTAACTTATGGCCCTGTAGTTGGCAACAAAATTATGACACCAATTAATGAGTAACTCAATTTCATTGCGGTTGTTTACTGCTATTATTAACATCAAAATTCAATACCTAACCACCATTTTAATTACACCGTTTAACTCTTTTAGCACCATTAATTGTTTTTCACCTTTTTCCCTTTTTAATATATATTAAAGTCCTGTTGTGAAAGTTGGCACCTCCCAGAGTCAGAGTTTTTACTTCTGTTTATTTTCTTCTTCTTCATTTTTTTTTTATCCCTAATTTCCTTTTGAAGAGAAAACACCTCCGAGTTATAAACTGTATGAAGTGATATATCTTCCACAGAGATATAATCATACAAAAAAAAAAATCCTTTTTTTTTTTTTTTTGAGAAAGGGTGCCTTAAGGGTAATTGTTTTTACATTTCCTAAAATCAAATTGAAGAAAAACGAAGATGAATGGCATAGAGGGTTGGTAATTTTTTAGGGGATTGACGGAGATATTTTTGCCCAAAATGGCCCTAGTGAATATCACAACTCAATATTCTACTACTTATAAGCTCAGAAGAAATATTGCCACAAAAAGCAGTAAACGTCAAAATTAACCATATCCAAGTATTTTTTTTTCCTCATTTGTTTCTTCATCATTAATCTTTCCAAACAATTTTGTGTCCCAAAATCTCAAATAACACAATTCATGCATTACCAAAATAATAGTACATATCAACCTTCTCATCTCCATATAATTAGCCCTCTTGTTACAAGTCCGATTTTGTTCATCCAACACGTGTAAAATCAATATTTAATATTAATTTATGGTTCAAACCTCAAACTCCAATCTCTACCAATTTATTATCCAATTTGTGGCCCAAAACCCTTCAATATTTCATTTTAAAGTGGAAAAAAGATCAATATCAAAAGAGGAACTTCTTGTCAAATGTCAACTGCAAAATGTAAGAGCAGAGGCCGGAGAGATTCATCACATAGGACGAATATAAGTACTCTCTCACATTCTTAATTTTCTCGATCTTATCCATCTTTTTGTCATAGCCTCACAGGCCAAAGAATTAGGAGGGTCCTACGATCTTACTTATGTGGGGTCATCCGTACATTCCAAGCAGCTGCCATGTTTGCCTAAGAGGTTGAATCAAACAACTGGAAAATTTTCATCATTCATTTTCATGGTGACCAAACTGATGAATGTGGCTTCATGCTTTCATTGTCCAATTAGGCAATAGTCCGAGTGAGTATTGCGTGCACCACGCGCGCCACGTGGCGTGTCACGTGGTGCACTAGAACCAATCACACATCGCCAAATAATACGAGGTATGGCTCACTATTGCCACATGGCGATAAATTATTGGTTCTAGTACACCACGTGACAATGCACGTGGTGTATTGTATACTTTTCCCAATAGTCCCTTAATCCAGACCATGCCACTGGCCTTGGCTACTTCTGAGCCCGACAACCAGAAGAAGAAGTTGCCTGACAAGATTTATCTAACGCTTTCCCATAATGCTACTCAAAGGAAAAAAAAAAAAAAACATTTTCTTAGGACATCTTCATTATCTAGTGATTTTTTGTTTTCTTTTATCTGCTAAAGAAAAATAAAAGAAAGCCCAAGAAAACAAGAAACACATCCAGCTGGATTAACTCAGAGCTCAGAAGTCAGAAAAGGGATGAAATAATGGAAGCAAGAGGACAATCTAGCAAATTGAGCGTGGGTGGCAATGGAAATATTGGGTATGGAAACGTCACGATCCGGGTCTTATGGTTTCTGTATCTTCTCCAATAGTTAAAGGCTGATGATCCTCAAAAGAAAAGCCTTTTGTGCATGAATGGAGATCAGCTTTTCGCTTTTGATCATGGCCTTTGCCCTTTGGGATTTTCAGTTGGTTTTTTTAGCTTGACATGTTTCCTTTTTCTTGAATGAAATAGAGGGAAAGAGGAAGGTCATTTTCTTTTTTCCGTTTTGATCTTTTTGTTTTTCCAGTGGAAATTTATGGAATGAGAAGTTGTTCTTGTGTACATGGAATCAATGATGGAATCCTATGAATTTATTAGAAGTTTGGGATTGGATTTAGAAATATATATATATATATATATATATGCATTTGAGTAACAAATTGTATAAAAGCTTATTACTGTTTTTGTTGAAATTCTGAACATTAGCTAGTTATCATTAGTAATTCATCTTATCTTTTGTTGTAAATTTTACACTACGTTTCTATGGTCATGTTTTTAAAAATGTTTAAATATGTTTTTTTTTTGGCAATAAAATTTACTCTCCGTTCCATATATTAACGTTTCTGACAAATCATCCAAACAAAGCGTGCCTTGAAAGTTTTATTAATTATATAGTACTTTAGGAATATCATATGAAAATCCAAAAGCAAAATTTGTGAGTCTAGTGACTACTTATTATAAAGGCTTAACAGTATAACGAAGTTACATTAAACTTTTAATGCTTAAAAAGAAAATAAATACACAAGTACCTCGTCAAAATAATGTAAATAGTACAAAAGCATGAAAGGACGAGGGTCAAAGAATGAGGCTCCAACGTACACAAACATGCGGCTAGCGGACCAGATTGAATTCCGGAACTCGAATGATTGCTTACAGTCTCCCGGAATTCATGCACTGCTGCATCCATGTTCTTTTGCCTTCATTCGAGTTCCATCCATCAGTAGTTTCTCTAATCTCCATGCACGAAAATTTTACGACAAATTTCACTTTCTTTCTGTATATTCTTGTCCCATTTTGATCATCAACTTTGTCACTACTTCGGAAGTTAACAGAATAAGGAAACCAGAAGTCCTATCGTAATCTCTTGAGCTGTTGGTTGTTTTGATACATAATAACGCAAGTCAGTAGAATTTTGAATTTGTTCTCATTATTTTGAAGAATTTATGTCCACGGTAAGATTTCATGATCCGGATCAAGATAGCACGCAAACATGAAAGTGATGGAGCATATGAATTCAACGATAAAATGTCATGTCTGCCTCTGATGTTTAGATTAATGTATTTTGAACTGAGCTAATTCATTTTTATTAAGCCTTTTGTATTTCTGTCATTAATTTCTCCTTTTTTCTTTTTTCGAATTCAAGTGTGATGTTATGTATTAAGAGGATAAAATGATACTACTGAAAAAGATTAGGGCCTAAACAAAACGCCTGAACAATTGGAGGGCTAAAAATAAAATACACTTAAAACCAAGAAGAATAAGAGTACAACTGTTTTTCAACCAAAAAGTCATATAAAGCAACATTGAAATTTGTTAATTCACACATAATTGGCTACGATGGAAAGATATCCAAGGTTGAACACTAAAACAAAAACACAATGAAATTTTAAGGTCTTCAGACTAATTTACTCTACATCCAAAAAGAACAAAAAGAGAATGATTGCATCAATAACAAACATAGGAGAGTATGAGCAAGAAGGAAAACAGCAATAAAATCTCCCAGGGAATCTTGGAAGCATCTATTTAATGTGGAATAAGAAAATCCAGTATAACAAACATCATGTGTCACAAAGAGAACCTTAAAAATGTTATCCAAAATCAAAAAACAAAAGACCATCAACACTAAACACAAAAAGAACATCTATCACATGGTGAGAGATAGCAAAATGATTCTTTCTTTTAATCCAACTTCTAACTAAAGTAACCATTGATGGCCTACATGATTAGAATTAATCAATCAATGTCTTCGAGTTTAAGCCCACACAAATAATCAGTCAATTAGTGCTTAGCCACTCAGAACATCTCTTTACATATTAATTACTCATATTATCATGAATAAAGAACAGATTAATCAAAGTTGTGGGGCTGAATGGGATCGATAGAGGGCATCAAAAGAAAGAATCTCATTTTCATCATTAAGTTCAGATACTAGCTACGTGCACCTTTTGAAAACCCTATGGTCCTAGTTATTGAAAACAAAGTCCCCATAATGCTTTATCTTCTTCAAGTAATTTGAGTTTATCCATTTATGGGACAGTCAAAATTAGCATTAATTTGCCTGGTGGGATTTATATTCTGAGGACTACTCATCTCAAGATTTATTGTTCGAAAACAAGTCATTCTGTTTCACGCGGTCCGTGAACCAAACGGACCTTTTGGGATCGATAAAAATTAGTATTAATTTGCCTATGCTTTGTCTTCTTAAGCTAAATATAACCTTATACACAAAAGCAATTATTCATTTGCTATTAGCTGAATAATTTGACGGTGGAGAAAAGAAAAGAGAAGGAACCAATCCAAGAATATTAATTAAAGATAGGGACATAACTCTAATTCAGTAGGGTAAGGTCATGAGTTAATGGAGACACAGCCCTTCCACCAACTGCCAAGGTGATGGAAGATGATATGAACCACTGAATTTGCCTCAGACTTTTTTTTTAGGATGAATTTGCCTCACACTTGATAGAATATGTTTGTTAGGAGGGGTTATGGAAGACGAAAGTTTTTGGTGGAGGACAAAGAGTACTTTTTGGCATCTTGAGGTGACCATATTGGGATGAGTTTTCTGCTCTTCACTCCCACTTGAGCGTGCATTCATTCCCTAATTTCCATTTCATTCTTATTGGAATCTTTGATTAACACCACTTCCAAACATTTTTTGCCAACAAAATTCAATCATCATAATTGCGTATCCAGAAAATATATATATATGTAATAAATGTGATATATATGAATAAGATTGATAATTCATTTATTATTTTTATTACAAAATTTATTAACAACTAAATATAATTTGTCATTCATTTGATAAAAATTAGAATTATCTTCACAAACTACGATCTGATCATAAAAATAATTCTCTTCGAGTGAACCAAACTGTCCTCTGTATAGGGCTTATGCAGTGTTATGCCAAAGAATTTATCTTTGCGTGCATTAAACTTATGTATATTTTAAAATGGTACAAACATCTACTCCAATTTATAATCTATAACAGATGTGTAATGAAACTACCAAAATATAATCTAGATTTGCAATTTTGTAAATAAGTTTGGCAAAAATTTTAATATTTTTTAAAAATATAATTAGAATGAAATATTGTAACACTTTTAAAATGTAATATATTTTATATAAAAAGATAATTGTTATCATAAAAAACTAATTAAAAACGTATACACACAGTATTCTAAATATTATCATGAATAATGACTTCATCCAAACGGATGTAACATTCTACATTTGTTTGGCGTTGTTTTTTGAAAGATATGTTTTAATAAAAACTCTAAACATATTTTTCCATCATTTCATTCAAAAAAAAATTAAACAATAACATTTTAAAAAAAAAACTCCTAAAAGTAAATGTCCAAACAAAGTGACTCTAAAGTGCACTCACGAGTTTCTTTGCGATTCGAATAAATTACTACTGACGAAACTATGTCATCTAGTGGATGGACAATAGAAGGAAGTTGTAGTTGTCAAAGGTAAATTGAGGGTAATGAACCTCCATAATCGTCATCACCTTGAGAATCCCCCCATGGCCACCATTGTTGATTTGGTGTGACAGCTGAGATTGAGATTGTCTAATTACTGTAACCATCATTCACTTTCAAAGCGTAAATTTTCAACAGTGACTTGTACATAAACTTCAATTTCCAAGAACCAAGTACCTTGAACCCCCCACTAGACTCTACTGCATTTACATCCCCAAAAAAAGGGTTCCCTTCATTAAAAAAATCATTTAAAACAAAAGTTTTTATAACTTTTGCTTAATAAGCAAAATCTAGAAAAAAATAAATTGAATTTTTATTTTTTTTAATATTTGTAAAATATGTAATTAACCCAAGTGACAATAAATATACACAAGGCTAGAGATTAGACTAGTGTTTAATTTTGCCAAGAAAGGAAGGAAGGGGGGGGGGGGGCTCCATTGTAAGGAAAGAAATATGCTTTAATGGTGGAAACACAAATCAAGAAGTGGAAAAGTAAAGGAGCCATCATTCATCAGGGCTTTGGGGTAAAAAGCCAACAATAATTCAAACACGAAGTTCAACAAATTGTCAAAAAAAAAAAAAAGAGAGAGAAATAAAAATAAAAATAAAAATATTGTGTACTTTTTTCTACTATCAAATTAGCAAGTTAAAAATATTGTGTACTTTTCTCTACTATCAAATTCCCAAGTTGGTACTACCAAGTAGTAGTAGCAGTAGGAGTGGCCTTTATATACTGCTAGGCTACATGGAGTTAACGTTTCATAGGCTGTCAAAGGAGAATTGTCTTTTTTATACCTAGTCTATGTGTCATCTTAAAACACGTCCGTACGCCGCCGCTAAAGAGCGATGCGCCGTACTGCTGGTGGCTCGTGGTCTGGTGGAATTATTGAGGGAAGTCACGAGAAGTAAAGTTCCAAATAAAGCGTCAAAAATAAAAAAATGTAAAAGTTTAACACTATATGCCAAGTGAGAGGTTTAAATACTCTTTGTTTAACTGCGTTTAATGTAAAATTATGTTATATTATATCGTATTATCACATATACGATATAATTTTATATTTAATAAAATATAATTTTATATTAAAAAATATCGTTTCAAAAAATTTAGAGTGTCGAGTAAATTATTTGTACATAATTCTACTGAAGTAAATAAGAAGACACTGTAATGGAGAAACCTGAATGAAAACCTACACCAAAAAATGCATAATGGCTTACAAAAAATGTAATTTGATAATTTTTTGTGAAAGAAAACACTTCCATTAATTTAAATCAGCGATTGCTGCATGCATTACAGATCTTGAGAAGTTGCAAACCCAAAAAAAAAAGCTTTTTACACAAAGCGCTAATCTGGAGACTTCATGAGCTACCATGTTAGTCTTCTTATCACTGAACTGAACTTTGATTACTGGAAACTCCATCTTTAAAGCACAGATGTCTTCTATGATGGTACAAATTTGCGAAAGATCACCTTGGTTCTTGGTAATTTGATAAAAATTGAAAGGTCAGAGTGTTATTATTAAGATTGAAGATTGATCAGTTGTATGTGTATGTATACATTTCTTGTCTAAGTGTATGTGTACATGTATTGTGTGAAAGTTTATGATGTACAAAAAGAAAAATTCAGTAGTTGTTCAACAGTAGTAGTTCAATGATTTTTAATACCTTTTGCTCTTGTGACTTCTATAAGGACTTGATTAGCCCTAAAAGTAGAGACCAGGGGTGAACAGCTTTAAGTCTATCACTATGAGACTTGTACTAGTGAGCTATGATATGGTGATTATGATGCTTTTTATTATTATGGATTTGATAGGCTGTCATCTGTGGGTTGATGTGTGAGAGTTGTGACTCATGACTTTTCCCCACGGGTGGGTGGGCGTTGGCCTGTGGACTCAACAGTGATGGACTAATGAGTCCAGAACTACTACCATTAAATGAATAATAAATGCAAAAAAAAAATAAAATGGATGGATAATTTCGATTTCCAACAGACTAAAATTAAACCATTCAAAAAAAAAAAAAATCTATCTTATATATCTAATTTGGAGCTGGACCTTAATTTATGATGGATCAACCTAGTGGACTCATACTCCATTTCTTAGAAAAGATGTAGTATGGGCTTACCTCAAATGAGCCTTTTAATCCAGTCGAGTTGAAGTTGAGCAATATTTAATTTATAATGGTGTCTCATCAACGCACTGGACTCATACTCCAATTCTCTTGAGAAAGGTGCAGTATGGGCTTTCCTCAAAAAAGCCTTTCAACAAGTTGAGTTGAAGTTGATTAACTATCTTGTGTATATGCTGAAAAACATTTTATAATTAGTTTTACCAAAAAAAAAAAAAAGGGAAAAACTTATATAAGTAAATGAACAAGAAAACCTCTTCGAGTTTACACTAATTAATTAACTATCTGCCTCAAACGAGTTTTTAACAAGTCGACGTCGAAATGGCTTCTGGGCCTTCAAAGGCTAATGCTTACTGTTTATGATTTCTTGGCCCAATTGGAAGCTTGATGAAAAATGAACTTTTATACCAGCATATTAAATGTACAGTATAGCCATCCTAATTTGAAATCTGAATAATAAACTGCATAAAAAAAATCTACAGAATAATAACATAATGTTATATACAGTACATGGACTGATACAACCAAGAGGCTAACATGACAAAGAGATCAAGCTAACATGTGTCCAAGAAGATAATGAACAACGTGTAATACAAAGAATAACTATCCGACTACTCTCATAGATGAGAACAAAAGAGGTGGCATCTATAAACATGAATGAATAATCCAAGTATCAGCAGCCAAATCTCATCAACTGTACTTGCTTTGTCTATTTCCACAGAAAGACAGACAGGGACAGCATCATGAAAACCGACCAAATAAGATCACCAGTTGGTAATGAGGTAGCTGCTTGCACAAACCACAAAAGAGCAAACAAATTATAAGCATGGATGAACATGATTCTTGATAAAAAAAAAAAAATCAATAGTTCATTGGATATAGACTTGTATGTTATCTGAAAGATTGATGCAAGTCAAAATTGTCTGCAGATACTACAACATGTCATGTTTTGATTGTAGTGATGTGATTGAGACCAAATAAGTTTGCATTGTCCGGATTTTAAAGCAAACAAATGGGCGGTGGTGCACAAAGTATCTTTGTCTACGGTGACACATTTCTATAGGTAAGAAAAAGACTGAATATTTGTATAAGGTAAGATGGACAAGAATGAAGTTGTACAGGAAGTTCTGCTTTGTCTGAAACAAGTGGCAATATCAACTTTTTAAGTAAGAACAATGAAGAAAATTACAATAGGGTTTCTAGTCTTTTCTGGATAAGGAGAAGCTGGCATTTTGAAGCTTTAATATCCAATTATTTAACAATCAAATTTTTACAAAGTACCCCATGTGATATTCATATACTTCCTGTTATTCAAGAAACCGAAAGGTCCACAAGCTCATATTACCAAAGAAAACTTACCTTCGTTTTGACCGGCCACTGCCAAAATAGGAGGAGAAGCAGTTGATTTGTTCGTCATGCCAATTCCAAGCCTTTTGCAGTCCGTTCCAAGTGCACCTAATAACATACATAAACACTTAATCAAAACTTTCTTAAAGAAGATAAGAGACCACACTATTTAATTACAGCACAACAACGTAACTAGAAGATCAAATCCCTAAAAAAGCTTTTTATAGCATATCATGGATTGCATTTTTACATTCTTTCAAGCAGGGGAATGTGGTGACGTTGAGTATATTGTAGTAACCCTCTTGGCAGTCACATTTATGTGTAAATGGAGAGGTCTTGTTGCATGTGCCATGTCCACAATCAGCCCAGTAGCAGGCTAAAAATGAGCACCAAAAGAAAATAAAAATAAGAAAAGAGGTTCAAAAAGTTGTAATGACAGGAATATTGGCAGATGAATTCAGCATGCAAATAAAAGGGAGCTGCAATTACGATCAAATATTGATTCATTGGCCCGCTTCTCTCTTCCTGGAGCAGGGGAAGGTGCTTCAGTGCAGGAGAAATTGAAGGTACCTAGTTAAACAAAAATTCAGTATCATGAAAATGACTTCATCTTTAATGTACCCATTTTGTTACAAACTCAAAATTCATCAGTTTCGCAAGGAATCTCCATAAATTCAGACAAGATCAGAATCTTGGGAAGGCATCAATCTTGTGTAAAATACTGTAACCATGATGATTGTCTATTATGTTCAAGAACACTCAGCACAGAGATGTATTACCATCTAAAATTAATCACCTAAGACAAATGAAACACAAATAAATTTCAGTTTCCTGATAATGGTTACAATCACCGATCCATGATATAGCTACTTTCTACCATTTGATTGTGCTGATCATTTCCAATGGGAAAAAGAAAGACCAGGTAATGGATTAGCTTTTGCCAAGTCAAATTTGTTTCTATGATTATCAGAAGATGATGCACTAGAGTAACCAAACTTGTAACATCTTCTCCGATGCTTCTACATGCAATATCGCAAATCCGCAATCTCTTCTCAGTAAAGATTGCTTCAGAGACTAATATTAACTCTGCATTCAATCTTCTTGGAACCTTTGGCCTAACCAGAAAATCCAACAAACCTACCAGTTATCATGCTTATCACTTTTCTTTTTTTTTTTTATGTGTATGTGTGGCTTCTTGTTTTCTTGGCTAATTTTCTAATCATCAAGTATCCATATGGCATCTGAAAAAGTAAATCAACCATCGTCTAAAGCCTATTAACAAAAGCTTTTTCATTTCCATACATATCAGTGTGCATAATCTTTGAACTTAGGACACAGATTAAGTACTTTAAGACACTTAATGCTATGAAATTGGCATATACAAGTCTTACCAGCTCATAGTTCACAGTAATATTAGCAAACAATAAAATCATTCTAGGATCCATATTTCTCCTTGTAAATAGGTAATCCAGTTGGACAGTGCAATAAGGTGAGACGCGAACTTCAGAAAAGACAAAGCAAACAATAAATTACATAACAAATACTCACAGTTGGGGATCACACAAGGCAGAAACTTGAAATCATCATCATGATCAGGGCGAGCTTGCTTCCACCCAGCCTCACATTCACACACAAAACCGAAATTGCTATCATTTGAACGCTTGCAGGTCCCTTTTCCACATTCTGTCCTTTGGCATACATCACCTACCGGTCCGGTACACATCAAAAAACACAAATAAAAAAAAAAATCAATTCCTTCAAAATCCCACTTCAAAAGTCCAAAAACAATGCATTTTTAAACAATCCCACAAATATAAAATGTCACTAGACCACCAAAAAACAATAAAACGATTGATAGTCTCTAGTTCATTAAATAAAAAAAAAAAGTAGAATATGATAAAATTGGCAAAGGGTAGTCAATTAGCATACCAAAGATTGGAGGGAAGAGCGAAGAAAGATTGTTGCTCGTGGCAGGCCAAGGCTGCAGAACCAGAAATATGACGAGGAAAGAAAAGGTATAAACACAAGCCATATCTTAGCTCAAAAAGATCAGTTTTAGGGGGGGAAAAATTGAGCAAATGATGGCTAAAGACTAGAGTTCAAGACTATATGTAGATTTCCAATTGAGTAATTAAGTACTGAAATTTGAAATCTGCAAGATTTGGACTCGGTCATTTTCCTGACTGGAGTCTTGTGTGGATTGAACTCTGAAGATTTGAAACGGGAAATGGTAAGACAGGACTTGTAACTGAGGTCAAAGGTTGTAAATGGTTCGTTGGCAGTTGGAAATAGGTTTTCAGTTATTGCACTTCAATTTTTGTGCGTTAGCTTCTAAATCTTGCATGCCTCTTCTTTTACCAATTAAATTGTTCCACATGAAACAATATAGATATCCATAACTTTTTTATGTATATTTTCAAATTCAGAATAAAGGTAATTCGGCAAAAAGTAGTACTAATAGAATATGCTGTATTCTTTGTTCTTTTCTTCTTCTTTTTTTTCAGTTGGAACTTTCATGATGTAGCTGTTTTATTGCTTCTCTATTGATATAAATAAATTTAGTGAAAATAAAATTTTACACACTAATGTATGTATACTAAATTTCATTAATTAGTTTAGTTTTCCATAATTAATTATTTCAGAATTCTGTATGTATTCTTGCATGTTGAACAAACGTTTGCTACAAAAATGGAGTAAACTGAAACTGAATTCGTTTGTACATCCATAATAATGAGTAATAAATTTCAAACACTTGGAACAGCGTCCTTTTCAGCATTTGCTTTCACAGGGTTTTAGAAAATATGAAGTGTACAGCAAGCTAATTGAAAAAAACATGTCATTGCTGACTTTGTGACATATGTACAATTCACATCATTTTACTTAGCTTAGTCAACATATTTTAGTTGTTTACTTAGCTAAGTTAACATATTTTGATTGCGCATCACTCTTAGTAGCTAAAGCTCATGGAACCCAATTTTCAAAACTTGCAAAATATATAGATAAGTTTTGAATGATTCTTTAATCAATCGCCCCTCGATTGCCACAAATAGGTGAATTGAATGTTGAAAATGAATGGATCAACATAATTTAAATATTGCACTAAGATTATCTCTAAACTTAAGCATATTATGTACATAGAAAATATATTTTACCTTGTGCATTCAAAAATTCAATGTGCACATTTACCGGAAGACACACAACATTTGATCAATATTTAATATTATAATCAAGATCAAATTTCACTTATGGCAGTTAGGAAGAGTTTAAGGGGAGAGAGGAATAAGTAATATTTGGGGAGTCACACTTCTAATTGTATGCAACAAATAATTTGGGAGCCTCACCACTTGTGTGAGGAAATTGTCTGAGGCAATATACGTTTGTAATACAATTGTAATTGTTCAAAAAAAAAATCCATAATCACCTAGTTCAACTAATACTTAACTTACCCAATTCTCTCTCTCTCTCTCTCTCTCTCTCTCTCTCTCTCTCTCTCTCTCTCTCTCTCTCTCTTAAAAAAATCGATTTAGTCAAAATTGCTATAAATTTGTTACTTAGTGAACCAGATCCATGCAGAGGTTCTAGCTTTTTCCGATGCTACCTAAGCCTCTAAAAAAAAGGGGCGTGGGAACGTGGGTTGTTTGGAACCCCACCTATAAAGAAGGAGATTAAAAGCTTCGCCATTAATTGCATTTTGTGATAGAGATGCAAACCATGTAAGTTAGCTTATTTTAGAAGTAGTAAGTAGGACAATCTGGTTATTAGAGTCATATATTTAAGTTCTTTTGGTTCTCTAAAAGTTACCATGACTTTTGAAGTGATTTGCGGGGTTCAATTTAAATTTTCTTCTCATTCTTCCGTTTAATCGAGGTTGAGTAAGTGTCTTCCCGCTCCCTTTTTCCCAATTGTCAAAAAAAATAAATAATAACTAGGAGGGGAAGCGTGCAAAGGAATCTCAAGAAGTCAATAATTTCACCAAAACAATTAATTGACTCCACCGACCTCAGTCCTATTTTCTTTAAAAAAAATAAAAAAATTAACCGGCAAATTGCCTACAAAAATCAAAACACGATTCTTGTTAGAGTATGCAAGCGAACAAATTAAAATGGTAAACATAAGAAAAGGAGTGACAAAATATAAATAAATAAAATTCTTCTAATTTTTTTGTTTTTTTTGTTTTTTTGGGTGCATCTTAGTGGTCCCAAAAGTCAAATCTAATTGAAATGGACTTTAAAAGGCCATACCTTGGGTCCATGACTAGCCATAATACTTTCCTCTACTGTATATAAATAAGGAGCACCACTTGGTCTTAGATGCCTTTTCCTCTTTTATTTTCATCTTTTGTAATTTAAAAAAATTTAACAATGTAATGATTTCTCATAATTATAACCAACCACAAATAACAATTTATTAACATATTTTTTATTTCATAAAACTTTTACATATTTATTCCTAAAACATAAAATGCATTGTCATGAAGAAAAGATGAAGGAAAACCTGAACACTATTAAATTGGGCTCTCAAACCATATTTAGCCCATCATAGATTTATGTCACGCCTGTATGGGCCGCAGTTGATTGAACGAGGAAAAATAATTCCATCTTTTTGTGGGCCTATGCGAGTGTTGCGAGGATGGAAATTTTGCTCGCTCACCAAGGAGACATATTTCTTTTTTTTTTTTCCTTCTTTTTGTTTTCCTGAGAGAAATATAGACAAGATTTGTTAGCACCATATAATAGTACTTTCTGTAGGGCTTAAATTTTCTAGTACATTTATTATTTAAACCCTATGTAGAGATATTGTAATATGTCGTGGCTTTTCTCATATTTTCATTAATTCATAATAAACTAAAAGTTAATTGCCAATAGCTCATCTAGTCAATTATAGAATGAACAAAATGCACAATAACTTAGAATATCTTGCACGGTTCCTGATTTGATTCTAATAAATCAGGCATACATAAGCCTGTTCTCAATAATTTTTTTTATCTGCTTTAAGCTTTTGACTTTGAAAAATCTTTTTGGTGATATTAAATTGCTCTTTTCATCTTATTTTTAGATTTTTGAAAACACAAATCAAGAATAACTATTTTTTAATTTTTTAAATCACTTTTTGTTCAAAAATCGAGATCTATTAATAACAAGTCCATAGTCTTTTGATAAATAATCCAAATTTCATGTTGCAAATTATTACTGTAACTTTTATAAGAAGGCGTTTTTTTAATTCGAAAAGGAAGAGGGGCCAAACTTATCGAGCCAGCCCACAAGTTACTTTACTCTGTCACTAATGTTAATACTCAAACGAAAAGGGGAAAAAAGAAAGACAAAAAGAAAAGTAAAGGACAACTTTAATTTTTTTTTTTTGTCAAGTATTCAACATTTTAATTTAATTTTAATTTACTATAGAAATGGTCCAACTGAATCTAAAGAGTCAATAGAAACTGAACCATCATTAGATTAGAAGAATACTAAGATACTATTCTGGATTTTAATCTAACTATTACAGATTGAGATAGAGTCCTCAACCTACAACAGGAAGCTTTTTACCACCAGCCGATGGCTCGGTGGCTAAAGTACAACTTTAATGCTTTGGTGGATAACAGACAAGAATGGGGAATTGTACTACCAAGTACAGCGCCACATGTTACTGAATTTTCACTCCAATGATGGCAATATAGCACTGGGAAGTCATCATCAAATCAATGAACTCTCCTCCATCTTCCTGCCAGACTTGTTCGACTTCCATATAGGCCTCAAAGGACCTTTAAGTGTAGTAATTGTATCATTTTCTTTTTACAGAAAAAAAGCAATAATTTATGCAAAGGTGGTGGTAATTAATAAGACCAATTATATGTTGTTGGTATCTAGATATGCATGCACTTGTGTAGTTTTGATGAGATTGGAGAGACAGATGTTGTACTTGTAACAGCCCATGATTTCAGATTTGGATATAAGATTTAATCGATCTGCACATGGATTTCTGTTTCAAATCAAAACCTAAAAGACCTCCAAAAAAAAAAAAAAAAAAAAAAAGGAAGAAGAATAAAGCCCACTTCAATCGCCTCTTATTCCAAGTTTAGTCCTCAGCCTGTATGAGCTTAGTAAAACTGGTTAATATTTGGAAATATTGATTGGTCCAAAAATGAAGCAACGTCTTCATTTTTGGATTGTTATGCAATATTCAATTTTTTGCCAGGAAAATTTTTTGTTACAATAGAATCCAATTTAGTTACCATTCAACTCATCAATGCAATTGGAAACTAGTAAAAGTCTTGGATTGATGGACCACATCAATCTTTTGAGTTTTTCTGATGAGGTTGGCTGAGTCCCTGATGGGAATGCTTAAGAGGCTTTAAAGGCAACAGGATCCTCAGATACTATTTGACTGTTTGATAGAGATAGCAAGCTGTTTAGCCACTGTTAAACGGGCTCTTTTGGGCCCCAGAAACTGTGGTTGGAAAAAATTCTAAAAGAAGAAGAGATATCCTTTTTCCTGTGAAAAATAGATCATCTAGTTACTAGGGTCTTCAATATTAACTCTGCTATTAGGGTTTGATTCAAGTAGATCCTATCAATTGTATAAACTGGATATTTGATACTTCAGGTGCAACCAAAAGTTTGGTTTTGGTAAACAAATTAAACTTCCAACCATTTCTTGCAATTGTAAGTATTGCATGTGAATGAACTGATGAATATCTTTCTTTGTTTGACGACCATTTATGAAAGATAATGTTAAATCCTCTTCTTTATAATTTGTGGATATTAATGAATTATGTGATGATACTTACTACTATTTAAATATCAAATCCGACATGATCCGCAAGTTTAGCTGATAACGTGTTGGGAGGAGTACCATGGCATGGCATGTCTATTATCTCATGAAATGAACCTGATAATGCGTCGAAGCCCTTTGAATTTCCATTGCCTGCAAAAATAGCAGAACATATATGAAAAGCATATTCCTCAGAGCACAATTGTCGATCCACAAACGAAAAACATGGTGGGAATTGGATTTCATGGATCGCAGAGACATTAGTCTTTTTCATATAAAAAGTGATAAAAACTTCCATTTTTGGGGACATAAAGTTGCAAAATGGACTATTCAATGAATCCACAAATATAGAAACGAAATTATGTCTTTCTATTTTAGTTTAGTTTGTGGCTTTTTGAAGCTTGATCTAGATTGATCGAATAGAAAATCTGTCATTAAATCAAATTTGATTTCTTACAAAAGTTTAAAAACATTAATTAAAGGCGATCTGTCCATAATCTTGAAAAAAGGTGACTCATCCAAATTCATAGCTTGAATAATTTTGCTCTTTAACATTGATATATCATAATCTGCCAATTTTGCCTTCCCAAGACTGAAATCTTACATGGTTTGCACCTGCAACTTCTCTTTTCTTCTCTGCTTATTTTCCTTTGGGTTTGAAGGCTGCTCAAGACTCAATAAATCGTTAGTCAAATATGTTTGTCATTGTGTAGCACTTAAAGAGAGCAACAAAGAAAGAGAGAGACAAAATCATCATTCTAATCAAAGGAAACAAGTCATGTGCATTTCACCAAATAAAATATGTCCACAAATGCAAACAAAGAAAGAAGAAAAGAGATGCAATATCCAACCATGGAAAAACCCACATGCAGCTATTATTGTTTTATTCCATGTGGTTATCACGTAAGACAATGTATCATGATTTTCTGGATTATTATGCACATAAATTGATCTTTTAGCTCAATGATTGATGCTACTAAAATTTTAAAAATCAATAAATCAGAGAGCTTATAGACTGTCAAAATCATTTGTCGTCTGATTACAGAATGTTTTGGAAGGGATGTGGACTGGAACCCTCACTTGATCTAACTCAAGAAGGAAGGGCACAGGACTAGAGAAATTAAGACCCCACTTTAGGAGATCTTGGAATCTAAGGCCGTAGGTACTTATTAAAACTAGGATTATAATTTAGGATCTCTAATATTTGCTACCATCTTTGTTTAATCCAAAAACAAAAAGAAAAAGAAAAAATGGTACTTAAAGATTAATTTGCTACTACTCAACAATCATAACAAGAAAGAAATGGACTCTGACTTCTTGAAGACTAAGAACTTGTACAATTTTTACACTAAAAGAAGACACCGACACTGTTGGTTGAGAAGTTATTTCAACGAACTACACGTATATTTAAATATGTTGACTTAGTTGATATGTCCACTTTCTTCATATATTCAAACTTATTTGGTACAAATTGAATTTTGGAAAATCATACTAAAATTATTACCAATTCACTAATTTATAAGCCATCTATGCTTTTGATTAAATCAAAATTCTTTAGGCATCTTGATTTCACTAATATTTTCCAAATAAACTGATCGTTATGACATTTCACCTACACAATCTGACCAGGACAATACTACACCATGCGTAAATTTTTTGCATTAAACCATGTACTTAGTCGTTGGTTTGTTCCCTCATATAAAAGGAGCGTTTGGCAATGCATGTGGTATGCCAACTAATCTTGATGATCAACCAAATACAGTACTCCCTAGGGAGACAACTATTCATGTTTGTTAGCCAACATGGATTCAAACAGTATTTACTCCATAATGCCTGTACAAATAGACCATTTTCATGTTTCATTTGATTATCAATTTATCACAAAAACATCCCATACATAGGGTCATTCATTTTCCTTTTACGGCTTGCATTCATTTTTTCTTTTTTTTGTCAGTCATAACTTGGAACAATAGGCGATGTAAAAGGAAGAAAGAAAAAGAAAATGAAACTGCATAGAAAATGAATTTTCAAGCAAACTTCTGTTTTTCTTCAAGTATGCATATGATTGCTATCTATCCATCTTTTTTTTGCAGCTAAACTATCTATCCATGTTTTGTAGCCATCATTTGTACTTGTAATATGGGGGACCTGGTATTTTATATCCTCTAGTTGTAGCATTGTATTCTCAAAGAAACCATCAAGTTAACTTCACATTAAGTATGGTGTCTCTCCACCAACTGCACTCTCATTTTCTCTTCATCTCATTATCCACTGTGCCATTAAAGATTGTGGGACCTTATCTTTATTTGTAGTAATTTATGATACATACGAAAAAAATAGTACTACTTATGAAACATCACATGTTGTATGTGTATGATATGACAAGAACCTATTGCTCCCACAAAAGAAAAAATTGGGTGAATCTCACATACCTCAATATTTATTATAGTTACCTTGAAATTTCACAATTAATGTATAGCTAAAACTAGATCAAAGAAGGGGATTATGTAGTGTAATAAGAAATTGATTACAAACAAAACTACTGTAATTTCAAAAACTAGAGAAGTTATTTTGTGCTTATGTCAAACCTTATAGGAGGTTTATTTAACTTATACTTACTGAAGGGCGAGATGACTTATTTCATCTTTCGGAGTCTTGGGGTTGAGGTAACCTTTCTTGGATCATGAAAGCTTGGAATTAAGGCGAGGCAGAATAAAAGACAAGTCCAGACCCTATCAGTTGTGGAGTGATGACGGAAAATACTTGAATGCATCGGGTCCATGGCTTAACCCATAGATCTTGTGGTTCAGAAAAGTCATTTCATCTATGGTTCACCCAGAGTCCATACTATAGCCCACTTAATTGATGAAGTGATTTTTTCTAAACCATAAGGCTCACGATTCTACCCGTGAACCCGGTCTATGCAAGTATTTCCCGAGTGATGACCATGTGCTGATCCAGTAGGGCACCCCTCCCAATAGGGTCATAGTCTGATTTGTGGGTCCTCTACCCTGCAATGGGATTTAAAAGAGCTAACCCCATGACCAAAATAGAACCCCAGAAAGACAAGTGGGAAAAATACAGAATCCTCACACCCTTGCATGAGTATTCTACACGGAGTTTGCATGTTCACGACTCATTTTCACATGGCTTCTGATCTTCCTCAATCCTCCAAGAATAATACTGGATACAAATGTACAAAATTGCCCTAGTTCACCACATCAAAATGAGGATATTCCACGGTCAAATTTGTCAATTGGCACTGAAAAGTAAGATCTCTATGAATGGGTATGGTAAGGAATATATTCCATTAACACCTTAGAGGTTGGCCAGTGGATTTATTGAGGAAAGGGATTGAGAAGAGGTTTCCTCACTGTTTCTTTTCTTGAATCATCAATAATCTGCTCTTTCTTAAAGAATAGACAAATAAGCAAGACTTAATGATATAATCGCATTAGGAAAGAGTGGTTGTTAGAGGATACAGCAACGCGCAGAAGGGACAATAAAACAGTGAAAAACAAGTCTGTCAAGTCTACAGCAATAATAAAGGCCATATTTTTGGTGAAAGATACTGATCATACAGTATAAAAAGTTAATAGAGGAGAATAGAGTTAGATCCTTGGAGTATCAATATATCATCATATCCTTTTCTTAGTATCAGCGATCTAACGTTTTGAAGATTGTGAAAGAGATGGGGAAGACAGGCAAGTGGATAAGAAACTTCTTGACAGGAAAGAAGGATAAAGAGAAAGAAAAAGAGAAAAATACAAGTAATCTTCAGCCAGCTTCTGTTTTCAACTGAACATGTTCCAACAACGCCAATAACAGTCCCACCAACCACTCCGAAAGAGAAAAGGAGATGGAGCTTTCGAAGGTCATCTGCCACTGCACCAGGTCAAAAGGACTTGAGTTCATCAGATGTGATTGTCGCAACACCACCATCACAACGGGCATTGTTGGAATCAGAGAATGACCAGAAAAAAACATGCCTTGGCCGTAGCAGCTGCCACAGTCGCAGCGGCTGACGCAGCTGCTGCTGCAGCTAAGGCCGCCGCTGCTGTCATTCAATTAACTGCGCAGCAACCGGAAGAACCTCTGCAATTGAAGATGCTGCAGCCATCAAGATTCAATCCGTTTTCGTTCTTATTTGGTATGCAAAATCTTGATGATTTTTAAATATTCCTGCAATTTTCTTTATTTGCTATCCTAGTTGTGAAATTAAAGATCTTGAACTATTTCGTGCCCTTTTTCCAGGCAAGAAAGGCTTTGAATGCATTGAAAGGATTGGTGAAACTGCAAGCACTGTAAGGGGCCATTTGGTGAGAAAACAGGCAACGGCCACACTTAGGTGCATGCAAGCATTGGTCACAGTTCAGGCTAGAGCTCGAGCTCAAAGGATCCAAATGGCTCAAGAATCAAAAACCAACAATCTGAAGCAATTTAATCATAGAAAATCCACACAGGAGAATAGATTCAGGCAATCATATCAGGTAAGTCGCATTTTAATTTTGAATCACAATTTGATCATTTCGAATATCAGTCAAAATTCATCAGCATTTAACAAATTCATCTGAGTAGACAGAAATGGCAGTAAAATCAAGAAAACCATTCTTATTTCTATCAATCGATGGATACATGTGGTTTGCATTAGAGTACACTAGTAATTTCAGAAGTAATGAAAAAAATGAAACTCAGAGGGTAATCAAGTATGAGTAGGACAAAGATCATATTCGCCTTCTGGAAGTTTGTCTAGTGAATTTAGGATTAATTTTCATTCTGTCAATGCACGTGTAGGATTTTGATAAAGGCATGGAAGAGAACATCAAAATTGTGGAGATGGATATTGGCGACACAAAGGGAAGCACAAAAAGTAGGAATAGTTATTCAAACAATGGGCAGATCGAAAGAATGGATCATAGGATTTCAACACATCGAGCTCATTTAAAGCAAGAACAGATCTCACCATCACCATCAGCTATAAATGATCTGAGTCCAAGAGCATGTAGTGGTCATTTTGAAGAATACTCTTTTGGTACAGCACAGAGCAGTCCTCAGCATTACGCTGCTATATCTAAACCAGATCCGTCAAGAGGTGCATTTGCTTATGCACATTCAGAATATGGAGATTCACTGTATCATGAGTATCCGTTCTATCCAAGTTATATGGCCAATACAGAATCTTCAAGGGCTAAAGTCCGATCACACAGTGCACCCAAGCAACGGCCTGAGTCATTTGAGAGACAGCCAAGCAGGCGTAGGCCATCAATTGAAGGAAGAAATGTGCCGAGGGCTGTCAGAATGCAGAGATCTTCTTCACATGTTGGTTCAGCTGCTCAGAACTATCAATATCCTTGGTCAATCAAGCTAGACAGATCATCAATCTCCCTCAAGGACAGCGAGTGTGGATCCCAAGTACTGTACTAACTAACACCAATTACTGCAGATCCCTTGTTGGATTCGATGTAAGTAAACAACTGCCTTTAGCAATGACATTATGAACAATAACTGAAATCAAAATAAACTACAAGCCTTCGTCAGTACAGCAATTTGGCTATCCTAACGAGTTCTTACAACATCTTACTATTTGTTTATGTTTTTCCCTTCTTTGAATGCAGGTTCACGGAAGTAGGTACTAATTGCATGAGGGCAACTGGAATAAAACATTTAAGCTAGAAAAGTGCTAATGCCAATGCAGATCATAGACTGAGAAGATATGAAATGCTGCTGAAAATTTTTTCATTTACATTTCCATGTCATGTCTTGTGAGTATAGTTTAAGCTCTGTAGATTTTCTTTTATCTTCGGAGTTCATTTTTTCCAATCTTCATTTCACTGCTAGGGATCAATCTTCTCCAGAGTTTTAATTGTAAGCAAACGAAAATGTAAAAAAAACTTTAGTTGTTCATAGAAATTTATTGTGTGAAATTTTCATCCGCACAAAATTTATTTGAACTCAAAAGAGAATCCCTCCCCTCTCCACATTTGAAACTCTAAAGAGAAGCCCTCCCCTCTCCTCCACACCACCACCCCTAAATGTTTCTTAATCATGCTAACACCAGAGTGTTTCACGACAACAGAACAGTGAATAGCCCACCCGGTTGGATTGCTAACTTATATTCTTTACAAATCAAATTTAGAATCCATTCAGACCAGCTAGCATACAAACAAGTTTGCTCGTATATCCAAACAAGCATGAAGTAACAATGCATCAAAATAAACGAAACTCGCCCTGTCTGATTCTGAATAAGAGTAACAAGCACCTGACGATTGAAGTTTCTTATTCTTCTTTAAAGCTAAGTGATGCCAACTCTTGTATTGCCTTTTTGTGCAAGTGCATTAGAAGTTCATAATTCAGAAAATGTTTTGAAACTAAGGAAAATTTTAAGGAGGAAGCCATTGGGCCTACATACAATTAAGTGTTAAACAGAGAACTGCATCCTTCCAGACACAGGTGGGGTATTAACAAGCTACAGATGACCATACTACACAATATGAGCACCAAATTAAAAAAAAAAAAAATCTATGGAGATATATATATATATATATATATATATATAAAGTTATGTTAATGATACTTTCCACTTTATTGTAGCGTATCTTTATTTTGTATTAGCGTACCTGTGTTGATATGACTTCTTACTCCCACTAACATAGAGCAAAGGTACAAAGACATAATTTTTATAAAGCCTATAAGACCTGTATCTGTCAATTTATATCCTCTATGAAATTAGCTTGCATTCTTGGCATTCTGGACCTCTGGTTATGTTGATTAATCCTAGACTTGCCATGTTTATTTCTATTCAAAGAACACTGCATCCATTGCAAACGAAAGATATATTCTCCGAGTATCCCACCGTTCAATTCCGTTAACATAAATCAAATTAACCAAAAGATCCAAAGAAAGATTAAATTTTTATTCAGCCAACAATGATTTCAAATAGTAGTTGATTGAATCTTTAAAAAAGGAGCCTTATTTCGTTACAGAAGAATCCAAAGA
The DNA here is from genome assembly GCA_024721245.1 of Mitragyna speciosa. Classification (NCBI taxonomy): domain Eukaryota; kingdom Viridiplantae; phylum Streptophyta; class Magnoliopsida; order Gentianales; family Rubiaceae; genus Mitragyna; species Mitragyna speciosa. Next base: position 3,836 of record JAMWEH010001885.1, on the reverse strand, counting down.
GCTCTTGGTTCTCTCAGCCCCCCAGTGTTCTTCAACAATGATGGCTTAGGAGAGATCCTACAATGGGCTTTTCTTCAACTGAGATCGCTTAGGAGATCCTACAATGGGCTGGTTTCAAATTTCAAGAGCCCACAAGAAAAAAAGAAGAAGAAAGAACAGATTTGTTAGATGGGTTTTCAGTACTTCATCGTACCTGTTGTCAACGATTGAGCTTGATTTTTGTTAAAGGACCTCAAAGAGCGCCATCTTTTGGTCTCTGGGTTCGCTGTGGAAGGATAGAGCATGGGTTTTGGGTGGGTGTCACCAACGAGTTTCAGTTCGTGGATTCCAGCCCAACTCAAAAGCGTGGAACGACTACCATCACGCCTTTGTTGACCCCATTTGGGAGCTATAGTAAAAAAAAAGAACAAAAATATGTTTTGGTCTGCACTCGGCCTGGAACAAGGATTGGACAAATTGATGACATAAATTATAATCTAAATAGTATAAGATTAGTTATTGTATTCATCCATATTTTATTGTATACACATCTATTGTACACATCAGTAATTGGATGTACACATCTTTACTACTCCCTCCATCCCATAAAGATAGGCCTATTTTTTTTTTCACTTTTTTGACACAGATTAATAAATTTAGTTAATGTAGTTATAATAATTATTTTTATTCATAATTTCCTCAAATACCCCATATTAATATTAGATCATCCATTTAAAATAAAAGGCACATATTCCTATTCCTATTTATTCTTGGAACTTAGTGCATTTTAGTTTTTCTACGTGCATTAAACATGGATATGTTAATAAAATAACAAATTAACTAATCTTTAAAAACAAAACTAGGTCTATAATTTAGGACATATTGTCGCGTCTAAAAAATCGTGAAGTACAAGGGTGCTAGTGGGGTCGTTGACTGTCGCGTCCCGAAAAGACAGTCCGGTCTCGGTGACCCTTTTGAAAATAAAGATTTTTGAAAAAAAACCGTGCGTGTGTGAGCAAAATCAAGTTTTAGTAAAAAAGTGTATTTTAAGAAAAATGATATTTTAAAAGAAAACAAGGTCGGGACTAAAGTACGATAGGTTTGGCCAAATAATTTTTTGAAAAAGGGTTTTATTTTAGAAAATGGAGTCGCCACTTGGTAATGAGTTAGGGTGTACCAAGTCACCCAAAAATCGTTTGACAAAACTAAACTAAAATTTTAGAAAAATATTTTAAAACTCTTTTTCGACTCCGGTCTACGAAAAATGAGAGAAAAGAGTTCGGGAGTCACATTTGAAGAAAAGGAAGACAAAGGCTTGCGCCTAAGGCACCCTTTCTACCTAGCCGAGGCTAGTTGCGAGGTTAATCAAAATTTCCTAAATTAACCCTAAGTTCTATCGCGTTTGGATGTAGTCTAAAATGAATGCAAATCCTAAGTCTAAATGTGAATATCGGGAGGGTCGAAATGTTTCCGTCGAGGCTTGGTCGGAATTATCGCATTAATTGCGAAACCCGAGTCGAGATCCTCGAGGGAGTCACGAGTTTTATGCAAAATGAAATGCAAAAAGAAAAGAAAATAATAATATATAGTAAGTGATCGAAAGAAAGTGGGTATGCAACATGACTGGTACGGGGGACTAATACTTCGTGACTGAATGTTTCTACTCACGGAGGGGGGAACGGCATGTACGCCACCAGCTTCCCACGTGAGTAGACGACTATTTCTAGTCGAATCACACAAATGTCCTAATTTCTAAGTGAAGTGCAACCTAGATGTCATGCATTTTAAAAACGTGTCAAAAATAATAATAATAAATGGTAATAATAGTAATAATAAAATCATGCCAAATGGAAAGAAAAACTAAAAGTGTGTGAAATGAGAATGCACACGAATGCACCTAATCACTAAAATGTCCTAAGGGTCTAGCGTTGGGCTAGCCGTTCTAGAGGAAAATCCACTAGCATTGGACTAGCGGGAAAAGGATGAAGCCACAACTAGCGTTCTGGACTAGTGTGGTGACGGAATACCATAAATCATGAATTAAATATTAAGCATGAAATTAAAAGCAATAAAAACATATAAAAATCAAGTAGGAGCACATAACACATTAGCATGATATCTAGATAGCAAATCCTAATGAAAGCGGTAAAACAAATAAGCACGTAAGCGCGCAAAAGCAAATAAACCCTAACTATTACACCGGGGGCTTAATTTACAATTTTAGGAGGGAAAATTAAAAATGCCCTATCTATTACACTTTCTAGCTAGATACATGATTTTTGCTAAAAATATGTAGAAACATTATCTAAACTATTACCTGACTAACTAAATACACAAATATTATATTTTTCTAGAATAATAAAAATTCAAAATTAAATTAAATAGGTAAATCCGCAACAAGTATACAAAATAAGAAATAAACAAATAATAATGCATAAAATCACATTGGAGCATATTAGAGCACATAAAGAGGAAAATAACAAGAAGTCGGGATACCTCTTTGGAGACCCGGTACCAAAGCTTAAAAACGAACACACAAGTTAAACGGACAACTATTTAATAAATAAAGTGTAAAATACGAAATGCTAACACATTAGAAGAATGTAAATTATAGCAATATTAGAGGGGAAAAATGAAAAGTAGAGTAAATTGGGGCCAAATAATAAATTTAAACTAATTGGGATAAAAAATTAAAAAATTTACACAAATCTAGGGGTAAATATATAATTAACGCAAATTGGGGGGCAAATCTACATTATGAAGACTTGATCACATAAAAACAAAATATTCCAAGACATAATAGCATTAACCAAAAAAAATAAGGATTCAAATACAATTCCATTTTTATATTTAAAAGCCAAAAAGTAGAGTATCCAAAACTTATTAAATAGCTAAATTAAACTAAACTTAAATTAACATTAGAAAGACAAATCAGGATTTAATAAACACGCAACACGAATCAGCAGGAGAAAAGCAATGTGACAGAAATTAAAAAAAGCTAAAAATAGAGACTACCTGGCTTTCCCCTTTTTATCAATTGTTTCCTTTTCTCCTTTTTTTTCGTGTTTCCTTTCTTGCTTTTCTTCTTCTCAACTTCTTCCCTAATTTTCTCCCCTCTCTGTCTCACTATCTCGTCTCCTCTTCTTTCCAGCCGCATCTCCCTTCTCTCTTTCCCCTATTTGGTTATCTGTTTTTTCAATTTTCTCTCGGCCTCTCTCTGTGTTCTCCAGTTTTCTCTCATATTTCTTTCACTCTTCTAGTCGATTCCTTCTCTCTGATTTCTGTCGTTCTCACTCTCGCTCTCCCTCTCAATGTGTGCAGTGGAAATGGATAAGTGGGTCTTGAGACTGTGATGGAGGCAGTGGGAGGAGGTCCTACGATGGTGACAGGGGTACTTGCAAGTGGTTTCTGATTGTGTGTTTAACTTGCATGGCTTGAATCAATTATGTACTTGTGTGTTAATTGCATGTGTATGTATAAGGATTGCATTTGTGTTTGGTGGTAGAGGCGTTGTTTGGGACTGTTTGTATGTTATTGTTTTGTTGTTCTTTCTTTTGCAGGTAGGTGATTAAGGAGTCGGGCTATGGTTGGATGGGCGAATGGTGGTGTTGGCTGCAAGCTTTCTGCGATGCTGGCGTGGTGGTAATAGCAGTGAATGGGGAGACTTAGTGACTAAAATTGGTGGCAATTGGAAGGGGATTTGAGTAGACTTGGGTTGTTTTTAGGGTCCGTTGGTGTTTGCAGGCAGCAATTATTCTTGGTGCAGCATAATGGATGTATGTTTTGGTGGTTGTTGAATTGGTGGGCGAATAATGGGCAAATTGTGGATTTAGGGTTTGGTTTCTTGCAGAATGATT
>JAMWEH010001221.1:0-29775 GCA_024721245.1 Mitragyna speciosa | reverse complement strand
ACCTCCTATGCCTTGTAAAGGATTGGCCTTGAATGTGTTCTCACCTTGGCTTCCACGATCCTCATCACTTACTCAATTATTCATTTAGTTGATTCACTTTTATTCTATTTTCTTTATGTAAATATGATTTTTTGTCTAGTTGTTTGAAATTTTGTTTTAGTTTACTGGATTGTCCTTTTTGTTTTATTATTATTATTTCTGGGCTCCGTTTCCCCTTCTTCTCTGCAATCACCAAGGCTATTATTAGTCCATTCTCCACCACCTCACCACCAATTGGCCACCAGGAACGTCCACAACAAACCCAAACCAGACCCAAGCCACCACCGTTCAAACAATCATCAACAAGTCCACCATTATCTCCATTCCCATGGCCAAAATCACAGCCCAATTCACCTGTAAGAACACAACAGCAAAACCACCATCCTTGCATCCCGTGCAGCTACACAATAACCCCTCAATTAGTCCAGAAACACCTACTATTCATCTCCTACCATAACCTCCACCATCTCCTCCCTGAACCTCCACTTTCTACCACCAATTCCCACTATCTTCACGAAAAAATGTCAACCAACATTCCCAGGTTCCCTCACCATCACGCCATCACCCAAACCTGCAAAATCAAATCCTCCACCCTTAGACCACCAAATCAGCCATTCCACTGCTTCTCCCACCTACAAAACCAAGCAAACACCAAGAACCACCAACACCATCCATTGGTCACACTTAACTAGACCACCTGCTCACACCGTCATATGCCTACTTCCAAATCCCCACTGTCCTCTATCTCCAATCTTCATCAGCCCTTTAACACCACCATACAACCACCGAATAACCATCAAAATAAATGTTCAGCAACCAACACTAACAACTAAACCACCAGTCCCCACAAAGCCTAAATCACCCACTGAAATCACAGCAAACAACTACCATCCCCGCTATCAACAACCCAAATTCAATCCCTCTCAGCACACTTCATCGTAATATCCTGCAAAAAAGAAACATAAACCAAAATTGCTGCCACACAGCCCAATTTCTATTTCATCACCGTCTTAAGCACCATAAACCGCTAGTCAAATCATCTCAACCTCTATCAACGGAGAGTCATCATCACAGAATCCCTTCAGTCCACCAAAATCACCGCTGCAGTTAGTCCCATTAGCTCCGATTCCACCAAAACCCACATCAAATGGAACCTGCACATACAAGCAAACACAGACAAATGTTTACAACCTGCAGAAGCAAACGACCACAATCCAGCCCATTTGTAATCAAAACCAGCAAGCACAAACATCTCTCTACCACCAACAGTGGCTCAAAATAGAACTTCCCCTTCATTGCTCATCATCACCAACCACCGCCGAAAAATCAACAACCACACTCAATCACCACCACACCAAAATCAAATCCACCAGGTCACCGCCACTGCCTCCTTCTTTCCTTTTCTCCCTCTCCACCGCTACACTGCCCATACCCCCATACCTCAAGCAATTGGCTTTGCGAAGACTTGCAAGGGCACAGAGCGAACAGGGAGATAAGAGAAAACTAGAGAGGGAATAGAAATAGAAAGAAAATTGGAGAAAGAAGAAATGGGAGAATGAGAGGAGAGAAAAGAAGAAGAGAAACTGGAGAAGAAAAGCGAAAGAAAGAACAAGGAAGAACGAGAGAGTGCTAGAGAGGAAGAAGAGGGAAGAATCTGAGAGAGAGAGAGAGAGAGAGAGAGAGAGAGAGAGAGAGAGAGAGAGAGAGAGAGAGAGAGAGAGAGAGAGAGAGAGAGAGAGAAAGAGAGAACTGAATGGGAAGAAAAGGGATTTTGGGTTTTCAGATGTTGAAGAAGGGAACCGAATGGGAAAGGTGGTTCTGGTGTTTGATTTTTGTTTGTTTAAGTTTTTTGTTTTGGTTTAAAATGTTATGCAATTGGTTTTTAATCCCTTGTTTTAGTTTAATTCCTTTCATTAGTTGTTTAATTGTTTTGTGATGTGTCACTAACCCAATTAAATTTAGTTATCAATTAAGATTTTAATTTAGTTATTTAATTTAGTTTAGTCTATTTTAAGATTTTTTTTGTTTAGTCCTTTTTTCGATAATGCAAATAATCATGTCCTGGCCCAAGGATTTTGATTTTTGTTATGGTGCTTTTTATTACTTTTTGTTTTCTACAATTAAGTCTCTTATATTTATAGATTAACCCCCCATGTTTCATTATTGTTTAAATTAGGTCCTGCAATTATAATTTTCTTCCCTTGCGGTCATTTATTGTTTTGTTCCCTCCAATTTACTTTAACTTTGCATCACTACCCCCTTAGACTTGTGTAAATTCTTAATTTTGTCCCTTGATTAGTCGAATCTTCAATTTTACCCGTTAATCCCTAAGTTTGATTGAATCTTCAATTTGTTTTATTAGGCCTCCTTACTTTAATAGAATTTATGTTTTTACCCTCAATTTGTTAATTTTTATATTTTATGCTTTATTTCATTAAATAGTGATACCTTGACGTGTATGTTCATTTTCTTAAGCATTTGTACCGGGTCTTCAAGAGGTATCCCTATTTCTCATTAATTTCTCTTTATGTGATCCAATTGTGCCCTTATGTGATTTTTTTTTAATTTATTTTATGCATTTTTCTTCGTACATTTCTTATTTTATATACGTTCTGCATATTTATTTCCATTATGTTATTTAATTTCAAATTTTATTATTTTGGCAAAAAATATAATATTTTTGTATTTAGATAGTCAATGTAACAGCTAGATAATATTTCTCATATTTTTAGCAAAAATTTTGTATTTAGATAGTAAGTGTAATAGATATTCCACTTTCACTTTTTGTTTTTCCCTTTGAAATTGTATTTAAAATCCCCCGGTGTGATAGCTAGGGCTCGTGTGCTTTTGCATGCTTGTGTGTTTATATGTTTTACTACTTTCTGTAAATACCAAATTTTGATACACCATTTATTTTCAAATATTGGGAGGCATGTTTGCATTTTTTGGGACAAATTTTAAATTTTCAATAATCTCGGGGGGCAAAATAGTAATTTTTATCTGTAAATATATTTTTTCATTAGTTTTGGGGGGTTTTAAATTCACATTTCATTTTCATATGTATTTTTAATTTTCTGTGATTTTTCTATATTTAATTAGTATTCTTTATATTTTTACCAGCACAAGGGCAAAATGGTAATTTCGCCTTGCAAATACCATTTTAGCTCATCTTTAGTTTCAAATTCATTTTTCTAATTCTTTAAGCATGTTTCTAAATTTTCTTGATTTTTTTCAGAGACGATTACTATTTTTTCTGTGAATTTTCATTGCCCAAGGGCAAAATCGTCATTTTACAAATTAAATTCATTTTTCACCAATTTTGAGTCAAAAATGCATTTTCTAGTGTTTTAAGCTTATTTGTAATTCTTGATAATTTTCTGAGAACAATAACTATTTTTCTGTGAATTTTCATTGCCCAAGGGCAAAATCGTTATTTTACAAATTAAATTCATTTTTCACCAATTTTGAGTCAAAAATGCATTTTCTAGTGTTTTAAGCTTATTTGTAATTCTTGATAATTTTCTGAGAACAATAACTATTTTTCTGTGAATTTTCATTGCCCAAGGGCAAAATCGTTATTTTACAAATTAAATTTATTTTTCACCAATTTTGAGTCAAAAATGTATTTTCTAGTGTTTTAAACTTATTTGTAATTTTGATAATTTTCTGAGGATAATAACTATTTTTCTGTAAATTTTCATTGCCCAAGGGCAAAATCGTTATTTTACAAATTAAATTCATTTTTCACCAATTCTGTCAGATCTTAGCTAAGAGTTTAGGCGATTAAGTATCCACTAAAATATACAAGAGGGTTTATCAAGAATTGAGATTGAAAAGAGAAGAAATGAGGTAGAAAAGATGATTCTAGAGAAAGAAAAGACTCAGAAGAATTGTATTGATGAGAGAGAGTTCAGAATTTGCATTACAATCAGCTTCCCTTTTTCCCCCTTTCTATCCCCTTTAATACTCCCCTTTCTGCAATTTGCGTAACTGCTTTTCCCTCTCCCCCTCCAACTAACTAACGAACTCTAACTAACTATTGGCATGACATACCCTCCTCCTTAACATTTGACTTGTCCTCAAGTCCTGAGCTGTGGAAATTGTCTCCTGATGAATGCTTCGTCCTCCCAGGAGGCCTCCTCCTCTTCTAGATTAGTCCATTTAATCAAGAGTTGCTTGATGTGTTGGTTGTTCCTGAGAATTGCTCTTTCTTTAAGAACTGCTTGAGGCTCTAACACACAGTGATCATTGGTATCTAGCTCAGGTAGTTCCTGTGAAAGTTGGACTATAGGACCAATCTTTTTCTTCAGTAGGGATACATGAAATATGGGATGAATTTTGGCACCTTCTGGCAATTTCAATTTGTATGCGGTTGTACCTATTCTTTCCAGTATCTGGTAAGGACCATAGTATCTAGCAGTGAGCTTCAGTTGTTTGCGGATGGCTACACTGTTGTTTATAAGGTTGGAGTTTGAGGAAGACCCAATCTCCTACTTCAAAACTCCTTTCGGTCCTGTGTTGGTCTGCAAAGTGCTTCATTCTCTGCTGAGCCTTCAGCAGGTGTTCTTTGATGAACTGCAATACTTTTACCCTGGTCTGTAACATATCTTCAGCTGCAGGTACTATGCACTCCTGATAGGGTCCAAGAGGCAATGGTGTTGGTTTGTAGCCATACAGGGCTTCAAAAGGAGAGCAATTCAGGCTACAATGGGTGGTTGAATTATACCACCACTCGGCCATAGGAATCCACCTGCTCCATTGGTTGGGATGTTCTCCTGTCATACACCTTAGGAAGGTCTCTAGGCACTGATTGAGTCTTTCACTTTGACCATCAGTTTGAGGGTGGTATGCAGAGCTGTAGCTTAGATGAACTCCTGTGAGTTGGAATAGAGCTTGCCAAAAATGACTAGTGAAAATCCTGTCTCTATCTGTGATGATAGAATTTGGTAAACCATGAAGCTTGTAGATATTATCAAGAAAAAGTTGAGCCACTTCTGTAGCAGTAAAAGGATGTTGCAGGTTGATAAAATGGCCGTACTTTGTGAGTCTATCTATAACTACCAATATTGTATCATACCCTTCAGAAACAGGTAGTCGTTCAATGAAATCCATAGTGATGTGTGCCCAGGCTTGAGAGGGAATAGGTAGAGGTTGCAGCAACCCTGGGTATGGTACATGTTCTCCTTTATTTCTTTGACATACCTCACACTGACTTATAAACTGGACAATGTCTTGCTTCATGCCTGGCCAGTAGAATAGGTTTTGAATTCTGCGAAGACAGGCTTTCTGGCCAGAATGTCCTCCCACAGCTGCTGCGTGAAGTGCAGTGATGATCTTATGTTTCACTTCTTTAGAATTTCCCACCAAAAACCTATTTTGGTACTTTATCACTCCCTGCATTAACTGATACTCTGAGTTCTGGTGTTCATCAAGTACTAGTTGTACCAAAATCTTTTGGCATTCATCATCTTCCTCGTAGCTGTTGATGATCTCCTGTATCCACCTTGGCTGTATGCTTGTGATAGCTCCCAGCGTACTGTCTCCTTGAGTGACCTCCTGTTTTACCTCTTTCCTTGATAGAGCATCTGCTACCTTATTATCTAATCCTTTCCTGTATTGAATTTCATAATCCATACCCAGTAACTTGGTAAGCCACTTGTGCTGTAAATTTGTAGTCAATCTTTGCTCCAGCAGAAACTTCAGTGACTGGTGGTCAGTTTTAATGATGAAATGATTACCTATAAGGTAATGCCTCCACTTACCTACTGCCATAACTAAAGCCATCAGTTCTTTTTCGTAAGTTGATAGTCCTTTATGCTTCATAGAGAATGCCTTGCTTACATATGCAATGGGATGTCCTTGCTGCATGAGTACAGCCCCCATACCCTCTCCACTTGCATCTGTCTCTATAATGAAAGGCAGTTCGAAATCAGGAAGGCTTAATACTGGTGTAGTAGTCATAGCCTTCTTTAATTTTTCCAAAGCCTTTTGTGCTTCATTGTTCCAGCTGAATCCTTCTTTTTTTAACAGTTCTGTCAGGGGCTTACATATACCTCCATACCCCTTGACAAACCTTCGATAATAGCCTGTTAGGCCTAAAAATCCTCGCAGTGCTTTCACATTTGAAGGAACTGGCCATGATAAAATGCTACTGATCTTATCTGAGTCCATCCTAACTCCTTGCGCAGAGATTGTGTGGCCTAGATAAGAGATTTCGCTTTTTGCAAAAGAGCATTTAGATCTCTTTGCAAACAGTTGATGGTCCTTTAGGATACTGAAAACTGTTCTGAGGTGGCCAATATGATCCTCCATAGATGCACTGTATATGAGGATGTCATCAAAAAACACTAGTACAAACTTTCTGCTGCACGACTTGAAGATCTGGTTCATCAGGTCCTGAAATGTTGCTGGTGCATTGGTAAGCCCAAAGGGCATTACCAAGAATTCGTAGTGACCTTGATGAGTCTGGAAAGCTGTCTTGTGCACATCTTTAGTTTTAACTCGGATCTGGTGATATCCAGATCTGAGGTCTATTTTGCTGAAAACCTGTGCTCCTCCCAATTCGTCTAGGAGCTCATCAATGTTAGGAATAGGGTACCTATTTTTGATTGTCAAGTCATTCAGATGCCTGTAATCTATGCAAAACCTCCAGGTGCCATCCTTTTTCTTTACCAATAACACAGGTGAAGAGAATGGGCTGCTACTGTGTTTGATGATTCCTGTGTGCAACATTTCTGTCACTTGCTTTTCTATTTCATCTTTCTGTGAGTGTGGGTATCTGTAGGGTCTGAGTTTAAATGGTTGGGCCTCTGGTTTGAGTGGGATCTCATGGTCTATGTACCTTTCTGGAGGTAACATTTTAGGTTCCTCAAAAACAGCAGCATATTCAGTTAACAGTTTGTTGATTCCCTCTGGTACCTCTTCTTCTGTCTTACTACTGTTCTCCACATTCCAAGTGGCAAGACATCTTGTTTTATACTGTATAAACTCCCTTAGGTCCCTGTCCCTCACTAAATTAAGCTGAGGTGTCTCCACCATTCCTTGCAATTCGATTGAATCCCCTTGATTGTGCAGTGTAATGTGGAACTGGTGGAAATCAAAGGTGATAAGGCTGAACTGGAACATCCAGTCCACTCCTAATATGAGGTCCCATGCTCCCAATTCCATTACTTTGAAATCATATTCGAAGCAGAAACCCTGAATAACCCAAGACACTCTTGGACATACTGCTCGACTGATGACTTCACTGCCATCAGCAACTACCACAGTTGCTGGTTCTGTGATTATGAAGGGTAATTCCAGTTGTTTTGCCAATAAATGGTTGATGAAACTGTCCGAGCTCCCTGTGTCTACTAAAATCCTAACTCTCCTTCCTTGCAAACTACCATAAAGGATTATGGTTTTCCTCCTCAGTGAACTGGAGAGTGTGTTTAAAGAGACCTCCAGCACTTGCCCTGGGTGGCCAGTAACTTCATCTTGTTCCCCAATGGCATCCTCAAACTTTATTTCCTCATCTTCACCTTCTGTTGTAATAAGGTTTAGATGCTTGGTTTTACATTGATGACCTATTCCGAACTTCTCCCCACACTTAAAGCATAGACCATGATTTCTTCTGTACTGCATTTCTTGATTTGAAATTTTTTTACTCTCCTGTGGGTAATCTTGATTTTCCCTGGTCACCACTGTTGGAACCTTGTACTGATTTCCACCCCCTCCGTTTACATTCTTGATCATTCCAAACCTTTGATCCATAATTTGTTTCCCTCCAGCTTTGATTTGTTTCAATTGCACACTATAAACTTGCTCCTGTAAGTAGGCTATCTCATATGCAGACTCCAATGATTCTGGTTTCAACATCTTAACCATAGCTTTAACTTCCTCTTTCAATCCACTGATAAAACTTGAAATGAAGTAGGACTCACTTAATAAGGGGTTTTTCAAGATCATCAGGGTCTTTAGCTCTTCGAATTTTTCTTGGTATTTTTCCACATTTCCCAACTGTTGTAGTTTATTAAATTCTTCTACAACATCCTGAAATTCCCTTCCCCCAAATCTTTTGCATAATGCGTCACTGAACTCCATCCATGTCATCCTATTTTTTCCCGCTTTCATCCCTTGAAACCAATTGTCAGCTCTACTTTCCAGATACATTTCTACTACGTCTATCTTTTGCTCCTCCTCAATGTTGTAATTCAAAAAGAACTTATGGCATTTTCTTAACCATTCACGAGGGTTTTCACCATTGAAAGGAGACAATTCAATTTTTGGATTAAAAGGAAGTCTGTGTTTACCTGCCTTCTCTTTGATAATCTGCAATTCCTCTTCCTCCTTCTGGATCCTTTGAGAGCTGTGTGGGGTGGGTAGAATTGGAGGATTTCCAGAGCACATTGCTTTTTCTTCAGACTTATCTTTTTCTTTATTCAGAATTTTGATCAAGGTATTAAACTTGAGGTCGACATTATTGATAAGTTCTTCAATGGTTTTGTTTTGTCCGTCTACTTCACTTCTTATTTGTTGTTGAAATTTCTGCAATTGGTCCAACGCTTCTTGCAGTTTGGAATCTTGTTTCCTAAGCTGATCCTCTATATTCTTGGATCTGGTGTTTTCCGCCATGGATTTGCCGAGGAACTGCTAGCTCTGATACCAATTTGTCAGATCTTAGCTAAGAGTTTAGGCGATTAAGTATCCACTAAAATATACAAGAGGGTTTATCAAGAATTGAGATTGAAAAGAGAAGAAATGAGGTAGAAAAGATGATTCTAGAGAAAGAAAAGACTTAGAAGAATTGTATTGATGAGAGAGAGTTCAGAATTTGCATTACAATCAGCTTCCCTTTTTCCCCCTTTCTATCCCCTTTAATACTCCCCTTTCTGCAATTTGCGTAACTGCTTTTCCTTCTCCCGCTCCAACTAACTAACGAACTCTAACTAACTATTGGCATGACAAATTCTGAGTCAAAAATGCGTTTTCTAGTGTTTTAAGCTCATTTGTAATTTTTGATAATTTTCTGAGGATAATAACTATTTTTCTGTGAATTTTCATTGCTCAAGGGCAAAATCGTCATTTTACAAATTAAATTCATCTTCCACCAATTTTGAGTCAAAAATGCATTTTCTACTGTTTTAAGCTTATTTGTAATTTTTGATAATTTTTTTGAGGCTAATATCTATTTTTTGTGTATTTTCATTGTCCAGGGGCAAAATCGTCATTTTACACCCCAAGCGCGTTATTATCAATTTTGAGCTCTAGTTTTTTATTTTTGAAATCTATTGTGAATTATTTTAAAAATTTTTAAATTGTTGTCAGATTCTTTTTATTTTAGGGTAAAAAATATATATATATTTTTAATAATAAAATTAACATTTTTTAATACCGGTGGCATTTCCGTTATTGTGACAACCCCACCTTACCCAGAGGAGCACCAAAGGACTTAGCGGACTGCCTGCCTAACTCTCACCAGGACTCAAACCCGCACTCGTTCAAACCTCCAAGCGTACGTAACCCAAAATAAAATGAATTCGTAAAGAAATACCTTCATAAAATCTACTTGAAACTATAAATACTACAAGAGTTTTTACATCCCAAAATGTAAATAATATTTACAATAAAAGCCTACACATTTACGCTATCAAAATACATAAACAAAACATGTACAAGGTCCAAAATCAGCTTTTACCCAACTTTAATAATTTGGAAAACTTGGTTAAAGAAAACAAATGAACGGGATGAGCTATAATAGCCCAGTGAGTGCTCAAGACATGCGGCATACCAATAACAAATAAACCTTTAAAATAATAATTAACAATTTCAATAACTAATGAACAAGCAAAGTGAGGTATCATATAATCAATGGCGGATATGGCTCACTACGGGAGCAAGCTCAACCGCAGGAGTATCAATCATGATCAAAATAACAAGGATATCAGGACCGAGGTAAAATCTCAGGTCCGAGATACTTGAAAATTCAATCCAGAGTTACCCTCTTAGAGGAATGAAACTCATATAGGAAAGAATATCATGCACCTATAACCCCAGCACCTTATATCACCCCCAACACGCCAGGTTGACTAACCGAGGAGTAACGGTGAAGTTAGTCCCGGAAGTCCAAGATCAAGCATAAAATTTAATCATGAGTTAGCCTTTTCCAGGACTTTACTCAGATATAAAAATTAACACGCACCGAATAACTGCCCAGCACCTTATATCTCTCCCATACTCACCCAATTTGATTACCCGTGGAAAACAGTAAAGTTAACCACGGAAGTCGCAAGCACAAATAACACATTCAATAGTGAAAGGATGTAACACATTGCGGAATAGATGCGATAAAGTACACATCTTTCCTCAAGTAACACATTTTATTAAATAATCATGTCAAACATAACATATCATTTTATACATTGAAATAATAATATCAAGTATTACATGGAATTTCATGCAACATGCACAAATAAGAACCCTCACCTGAAGCCTAAGAAAATATCTCGCGATAATGTTGGGTCTCACTTCCGGATCCTGAAAATTCACGAGAAAATAATCGTACAAAAACCTGACTAAAATCTAAGAAATTTCATAAGGAAATTCAAGAAATACCCCAAGTCTTTCTAAGGTTAAATTTCTAGGGTTTTGGAGTTTAGGGTTTTACCCTAGGGTTTAGGTTTTTCAAAATTAGGGTTTTCTAACTTTCTAGGGTTTTGCTCGAAAAGGTTTAATTCACTAATAGCTTGTGACAACCCCACCTTACCCAGAGGCGCACCAAAGGGCTTAGCGGACTGCCTGCCTAGCTCTCGCCAGGACTCAAACACGCACTCGCTCAAACATCCAAGCGTACTTAACTCGAAATAAAATGCAATCATAACTAAATACATTCAAAATATTTACTTAAAAGTGTAAATATTACAAGAGTTTTACATCCCAAAAATATAATAATATTTACAATAAAAGCCTACACATTTAGGCTATCAAAACACAATAAACAAAATATTTACTAGGTCCAAGTCAGCTTTTCCAGCTTTAGTAGTTTTGGAAACCTGGTTAAAGAAAACAAATAAATGGGATGAGCTAAAATAGCCCAGTGAGTGCTCAAGTCATGCAACCATACCAGTAAAATAAAATTTTTGTTCGATAAAATATTTAACGAGTAAATAAACAATTTGTGAACAATTTAATTAACAAGTAGTCACTGGCGGATACGGGGCTCAACTACGGGAGCAAGCTCAACCGCAGAAGTAGCAAGCACTGAACATGTAACCAAGACATTCGGACCGAGATAATAACTCAGGTCCTCGTCAAGGAACATACCAGTATAAACAAGCAAGTACCCTAACCACCACTCACCTTGTAACCTCCAAACAAGCTACCACCTCCAGGGAGTAATCTCAACCTTGGAAGGGCCAACAAGCAAGAAAGTTCAATCCGGAGTTGGCCTCTTAGAGGAATTCAACTCATTTAAGGAAAGAACATCACGCCCTAAAACACCCAGCACCTTATATCCTCCCAAGTCACGTCAGGGTTGACTAACCGTGAAGTAACGGTGAAGTTAGTCACGGTAGTCTCACGCACAACTAACACATTTAATAGTGAAAGCATGTAACACATTGTGAAATAGATGCGATAAAGTACACATCTTTTCTCAAGTAACACATTTTTTCAAATAATAATATCAAGTAGATCATGGCATTTCATGCATCATGCACACATAAGAACACTCACCTGAAATGTCTAATGAAAAGATTTCACGGTAAGGTTGAGTCTCACTTCCTGGATCCTGAAATTCACGAGAAATAATCGTATAAAAATCCTGACTAAAATCTAAGAAATTTCATAAGAAAATTCAAGAAATACCCCAAGTCTTTCTAGGGTTTAATTTCTAGGGTTTTGGAGCTTAGGGTTTTACCCTAGGGTTTAGGGTTTTCAAAATTAGGGTTTTCTAACATTCTAGGGTTTTGCTCGGAAAGGTTTAATTCACTAATAGCTAATCTACGAAAATTTCTGCACGCTTAAATTACTAAATTACAGCTTATAAAGCCTTAAATCATAGCCTAATTACTTTTATTTCCTAGGTTTTACCGAAATTTCGGCAGCACTTCCCCTATAATCGGACTAACCCAAAAATTTTTAAACCTGCAAGAAAACAGTCCAACAACCCAATTTCAAGTAGTTCTACTAATCTCACATCAAACTCAATTCAATTCCATTCAAATTCATCACAAAAATACATAAACCACTCCAAGTTCTTCAAGTAAATCAAACCTAGATCATGACTTTTCAAGTTTAATATACTATCTACAAGGCATACAAGTTCACAAGCTTCACATTCATGGAATAAAACTTCACTTTTCATGACCAAAATCAATCTTACTTAACCAAGAAAAAACATAACTTAAGAGCTAAAAACTATAATCTTACACTTGAAATTAGAAGAGAAATTCATGGGAAATACCTCTAGGTAGACAAGATAGTTGCTTAGGAGGAAGTTCCACTCAATTTCTATGGTTGAAAAATGAGTAAATGGAAGTAAAAGATCCAAGAAAATTGAAAGAAAATGGAGAGAAAAGAGGAAGAAAGCAGCCGGCCAGCAAGAAGAAAAAGAAGAGAGAAAATTGGGTAAGTAAAGAAGAAAAGAAATGGAAAAGAATTGGAAAAAAAATGGACCAATTAAAACAAGACAAAGACAAAGTAATTTTGACTTTCTTCCCCACACTTGGCAATGGTTAATTAGAAAGAATTTTTGTTATTTATCTTCCAATAAGTCTTGCAAGATTTCCTAGGTACAACTCTTAAGGAACTAAGTACAACCATGCTCATTTTTTTTTTTCTACAAATTCGACCACCCCATTTTTTTTTTCCTAATGAACATAATACAAATGAATGGTTTTTGCATGAATTTCTAGGGTGTTACATCCTCCCCCCCTCAAAAGAATTTCGTCCTCGAAATTCTACCTGGATTTTCGAAGAGTCAGGGATAACTTCGCCGCATCTCTTCCTCTGTTTCCCAAGTGGCTTCTTCGAGTTCATGATGCTTCTAGAAAAAATAGTTATTGTCCTCAGAAAATTATAAAAAATTACAAATAAGCTTGAAACACTAGAAAATGCATTTTTGACTCAAAATTGATGAAAAATGAATTTAATTTGTAAAATGACGATTTTGTCCTCGGACAATGAAAATTCACAGAAAAATAATTATTGTACTAAAAAAATTATCAAAAATTACAAATAAGCTTAAAACACTAGAAAATGCATTTTTGACTCAAAATTGATGAAAAATGAATTTAATTTGTAAAATGACGATTTTGCCCTTGGACAATGAAAATTCACAGAAAAATAATCATTGTCCTAAAAAAAATTATCAAAAATTACAAGTAAGCTTAAAACACTAGAAAATGCATTTTTGACTCAAAATTGGTGAAAAATAAATTTAATTTGTAAAATGACAATTTTATCCTCGGGCAATGAAAATTCATAGAAAAAATAGAAATCGTCTCTGAAAAAAATCAAGAAAATTCAGAAACATGCCTCAAGAATTTTGAAAAATGAATTTGGAACTTCAAATGAGCTAAAATGGTATTCTCGAGATGAAATTACCATTTTGCCCTTATGCTGGTGAAAATATAAAAAATACCAATTAAATCCAGAAAAATCATAAGAAATTAATAAATTCATATAAAAGTAAAAATATGAATTTAAACCCCCAAAAATTGATAGAAAAATATTTACAGATAAAATTACTATTTTGCCCCCCGAGATTATTAAAATTTAAAATTTGTCCTAAAAATTGCAAACATGCCCCCTAGTGTTTGAAAATAAATGGTGTGTCAAAATTTGGTGTCTACAGTTATTTATTTGGTCTTGAGAAAATACATTTTAGAACGCACATGTGTGATTTCAATGCTTGAATTGTAAATTGATCTCGCATTTTTCAAATCGTTTGAGGTCAAACAATGATTCAAGTGTGGGAGAATTGACAATTGTCAAAATGATGCATTTTAATATATTTGTGTTTTACCCAAAATTTTAGAAATTTTGAGATAAAAATAATTTTTGAGCAGATTGACGCACCAATTTTTGTGATTTTTGCAGGAAAATGACTTTTGAATAGAGTTCAGATCAATTGGTACACGATTGCTCTCATCAAAGATAAAAGAGAGTAAGCATTACCCAAGGGAGATTGTGTTTTAGTAGAAATGGATGGTCAGATATTTCCCTCAATCATTAGTTTAGGCACCATAAAGGGCTTTCTATTTGATTTAGTAAATTTTCTTTCAAAAAAATTATTTCAAAAGAGACGGATCAAAGGCGGGCCTTCTTTCTTTTTTCTTAAAGATTTTCTTCCCTTAGTTTTTCCCTTTTAGCCTTCAAAATATGTGATTTTCGTTTGACAAACCACTTGATGGTTGCACCCCACACTGGGGCAATTTTGTCATAATTGTTAGTGTATGCCCTAAAACCAAGTTGGTTTTTGAGATTTTTATTACGCTTATTTCGTGTTATACTTATATATGTGGCATTTTCTTTGTCATTTAATACTTGTTATTAATATTACTTGTTTATTTGATAAAGTCCATAGAATATTAACTGTGTATAAGAGATTGTAAGAGTTGCAATGATGAGACTCTTATTACACATAAAGTTATATTCTTAAATATCCCTAGTCGTAGTATTAATGAGATTGGACATCATTAATATGGGAAGACTAGCACATACTTTGCCTCTACTTATGGTAAGTAGTAGTTGATCTCGTCAACTATGGCTGTGCGACACCTAAGCTGGTATGTGGATGCTTGTTAGAGAACAAGTTCATTGGATTGATCCGCCAAGAGTTACTATTCATAGTGCTAATGAATTATACTCTTAATGGCAATGGTGTAAGTGAT
Organism: Mitragyna speciosa; assembly: GCA_024721245.1. Classification (NCBI taxonomy): domain Eukaryota; kingdom Viridiplantae; phylum Streptophyta; class Magnoliopsida; order Gentianales; family Rubiaceae; genus Mitragyna; species Mitragyna speciosa. The sequence continues at coordinate 14,863 of JAMWEH010001221.1, read as the reverse complement.
CCTTAGACTTGAGATTACCATGGTATCTTGAGTGTGGATTGCTATGCTTTGACTCTATTGCTCGGTGCTCGTAAAAGAGTAGCCCATACGATAGAGATTGGGTATAGTATGAAGCATGGAAGGATAGTGAGTAATCGATATAGGATTCACCACTCCTTATTATAGGAGAGTATATCCCGGATTGGCCACTTGTTGAAATATAACTTAAAGAATCTTTTGCGCAAAAGTGAAAGTATGACTTGAAAGAGTTTCAAGGTTATACTTTTATGGAAAGTTATATTTCGGGAACAAGAAATCATTAATTAGTCATTTAAAGAGTGCGCACTACACTCTTAGGACTAATTGGGATATAGTGTGGTGAAAGGATATTAATTACACGGTAACATTGTCATTGATAGGTGTAGTCTACCATATGACTTTCCTATTCACTTGGGTGGTCATGATGCATTGCTAGACGCCACTCATGATCTATAAGTGCAAATTAATTAATTAGTGAATTAATGATAAATTAAAGTGTTAATTTATCTAGCTCTTAATTAATTAATTAATGAGTTATAATTGTACTTATTGCCAACGTGAATGGAACCTAATGGGTCACACACAATAAGAACATGGTCTTTGGGTTAAATTGTTATTAAGATAAGTATAAGATACTTATGGGGTTAATTTATGTGATAAATTAACTTAAAGGACTTATTTATAAATATTCTAAGTCTTGATGGAAATTAGTTTCCTAAAAGGAATTAAGAAGCTATTTGGTTTCCTTTTGGAATAGGTTTCCTAAAGGAATAGGATTAGCTTAAGGCAAGCTTCCTAAACCTTCTTGGTTTCCAATTGCTCTTGTTTCCTTAAAGACTAGGATACTACATCTATAAATAAGTCCATGCCTTGACTCTAGAAAGATTGATGAAACATAACACAAAATCTAGAGAGAGAAAAATTGAGAGCATGTGAGGCGTTTCTCTTCCCAAGAAAAACGCCGCCTCTCTTCTTCCTAATAGTTAGGGTTTCTTTCTTCTTCTTGTGTTCTTCATGAATCATTCAAGGGAGCTAGCACTCAAAAGGCAAGGCAAGCAAGCCCAAAGGTTCCTAAAGATCGTGTTCGTGTGGATACCGTTGGAGGCTCGACACTTGGAGGGCTTTTCATGGTAGATCAACACCTTCATCGAATAGGATCTTGCCCTTTGAAGCATAGAAACCTTCTATGCTTGAGGTATTTGTGCTAAACACCCTTTAATCGTATAGATTACATCAAAGAGATCCATGGCTAAGGTAATAAATTTTTAAATTTTTCGCTGCGTTTCTCCCTTTATTACCTTACAGTGGTATCAGAGCCTACTTTGATTATATCTATATGATTTGTATTTATTTAATTGTCATAAATATGGATGGTTTGTTCTTGATGAATTATGTCTCAAAATTGTTTTAGAAAAATCAAGAGTTTGATTTTTAAGATAAGTTCTTAATTGTTTTAAAGTGTTTTAAATAATTAAGATGAGTTCTTAAGGTTGTATTTATGGTTTCTAGACTAATTTTAAGTGCTAAAAGGGTTTTAACACGTCTTGGTTCAAAAGAGTTTTGAAAAACATCAAGAAAAATCATTTTTCGCAAGTTGCAGAAGGCCAGCCATGGGCTGAGCCGTGGGTGTTTGCCCGCGGCTGAACCCACGGCTAAGAGATCGTATTTTTCAAAGTCTGAGCCGTGGGCTCAGCAGTGGGCACTTTGCTCGTGGCTCAACCCTGCGGCTCATGAGCCGTGGGTGATTTACCCACGTCTGGCACCCACAGCTCAAGTCTGTCCGCGAGCCATGGGCACGAGCTGCGAGTAGTGTACCCACGGCTCAAGGCAGAACCCTTAGCGAGAAAATTTTGATTTTTTGGAAAAATGTGTTTGTGTGTAAATTTTTGTGAAAAACTCTTTCTGATTTTAATTGTTAAAATTTGGAAGTTGATTTTAGAAAAACTCTTCCCAATTTTTAAGTGTTAAAATTTGGAAAGACAATTTTGGAAACGATAAACCTTCTTTAGCATTTTTGAGACAAATAATCCAAGGATATTAATCTAATTTGATTAGACCATGTGATTTATGATTTGAATTAAATAAAAGTTTATATTATTTAATTTTTAAATAATGTGATGACGTGGTGGATGATTATGGACTATAACCAATGTGATTGAATGGTTAAATTTTCTTATGGGTGGCTTGTATTGGTTTTTAAAATAGGACATGCGTGTCCTGCCTTCTTTATTATTCTCATGTAATTCTCTTCTCACCTAACTCCCCTCGAATGTAACTCGAGGTTTCTTTAGTCAATACATGTAATGTACATTGTGTATGTTAGAGTTAGGTTTTAATTTTCTAAATTGTTTAGATTAGAATTACATGTGTAATGTACAAAGAAGATGGAGATGGAACCAAGGAGCAACCATGGAGGCTCATCAAGAGTTGAAGACCTCCCAAGGAATGCATCAAGGAGTTGATCACAGTCCCTTAGGAATTTGATCCGTATATTTTCCTTAAGGCTCGAGGAAAATATCTTAGTAAAGTCCATAATCATCCACGGTTTATTATGCATGTTTTTATTTTATATGTCGATATATTTTAATTACATGCTATGATGAGACTATATATTGTATAATTAAAATAAAATCCCTCAAATAAAATATTAAGTCACTAGCCTTCCATTATTATAGTAAAAATCATAGTTCTTACTAAGTGTTGACATGTTGGCCTCCGTCAAGGTCACCTTACCTAGAGCATGTTTTTTTTTTACTATGAGATATGATCTCCAAATAATGGGTCTGACTTAACAAAAATGCTTAACTTGTTGGTCTTCATCAAGGTTATGGTGTTTTTGAGGCGATATTAAGTCAATACATATAAGTTGCCTTCCATTATTATAGCAAAAACGAAGAGTTCCTATTAAGTGTTGACACGTTGGCCTCCGTCAAGGTCACCTTGCTCGGAATATGTTCTTGCTATGAGATGTGATCTCTGAATAATGGGTATGACTTAACAAAAATACATAACGAGTTTGGCCTCCGTCAATGTTATGATATTTTTGAGGCAATGTTGGGAAACACATAAGATGTGAATATCAAGAGTTGATACCCAACTATCTAGGAGTCACAAGAGTTGTGATTGATAAAAGTTATCTACCTAATCGAAGTTACCTTTGGGGCATTGGCCTCCGTCAAACCCAAAGTTAATTAGATGGGATCCTAGCCCACTAGGAATCTCCAACGGATTCCCGAATCAATAGATTGAGGGTTATTGATTTGAAGTAAAATAGTGGGAGCAAACCAAATAAATTCGAAGCCCACATTTTTTGTTTGCAATTATAACATGAAACAAATACTTGTACTATCTTTTCACTTGTCGTAGAATGAATGTACACATGAACACACTTATCACCCTATATCTCCATTTATATACGATTTTCTTGGACTAGTGTAAGACTTGAGAATAGTTCTTAAGCACAATTGGCTATGTCCTTGATACCCACTTCCACTTGTCCTATAGAGACAATTATAGTTAGGAAATAATGTGCATACAAGATGCATAAAAGATGATAATGATATTGCTACTTATATCATAATGTCATCTATACTTCCTAAGCTATAAAAGTAGCACAAATTGATAGATCTTTTTGTCTGTGATTGTGCATCTCAAAGAGTTATTGATACACAACCTAGGACCATTAGATATGAGATACCTAAAGAGTAATCTGTCAAGGAAGAAAGGGGCACTTTATTGCTTGTCAAGGGGAAACCCAAGTGTGGTCTTAAGAAGACCCAAGTAGCTATGACAAAGCATAAAGGTGTGATCAAAAGGACAAGTCTAAGGGCACATGTTCCCAATTCTATTGGAAAGGAAATTGTAAGGCTCGTTTCAATACTAAGAAGTTAAAGAGGCTTAGTGAAGCTTCTACTTCTAAGTATGTTTATATTTGAGATAAATTCATCTACTAATTAAGACTATTGGGTATAAGATACTGGATTTGGATCCCATATTTGCAAAAATGTGCAAGGTCTTAAAGCATGGTAGAAAATAAGCAAAGAGAAAGTCAAACTATGTGTAATGAATAGGAGCAAGAGTTGCTACACTAGCCATAGAGACTTATACACTCTTTACCAACTGGGCTTGTTCTAGAATTGAAAACATTGTTATTATGTTGTGATACTTACAAAAGAACATGAAATCAATTCACATTAAATGTGAAAAGATTTACCATTACAAAAGGAGAATATATATTAGTTCTTTTACGTAATGGTGTTCTTTGTGGTATTGGATCATTAATACAAAGTTTTACAAATCCTAGACCTTGATAAGTCCATTCTCAAACATAGACAAAAACTTATAATTTTGAAACAACTATCCTTCTGGCATTATAGACTTGGTCATGAGAATAAGAAACGCACTTCCAAATTACATAATAGTTGTGTACTTGGACTCATTCAATTATGAATTGATTGAGACATGTGAATTCTTATTTACTTTGAGAGATGATCAAAACACATTTTATCATAAAAGGTGAATGTGCTAGTGATCTTCATAGGGCTTCAACATATAGATGTTTTGGCCCAATGTCGATCAATGCTAGAAGTTGTTTATCATACTTCATCACTTTCATGGATGATCATATGCGATTTGATTATGTGTATCATATGATACATACATCCGTGGCCTTTGAAGTGTTCAAAGTCATTAGAATTGAAGTCAGAAAAACAAGTTGACAAGAGTATTAAAATACTAAAGATTTGATTCTACATGGATAATACTCAATGTCAAGTGTTTCAAAATAATTAAAGAAGAATGTGATTCTTTCTCAATGGTCTCCACTTGACACACCATTGTTGATGATGTGTGAAAGAGGAGAAGTTGTACCCTATGAGATATGGCGCAAACTATGATGAGCCATACTACAAGTCCTAACCTCATTTTAGGGGTTCTTAGTCTTAGACGCCAACTCCTATACACTCAACCATGTTCCGACAAATGTCTATTTGTGGGGTATCCTTGTGAAAACAATAGATACCACTTCTATAAATCCCTTGAGAAAAATGTTTGTCTCAAGAAATGTCTTTTTCTAGAAAAATAGTTTATTCTTAAAAGAGACAGTGGGAGCAAGATAGAACTTGAAAAGGTTCAAGAACCATGAATTGACAAAGGTCAATAGATAGAACTAGAGCTTATGCCACATGTTGATGAGGCGCAACGGAAGCTCAAAATACACAAGATCTTCAAAAGACTGGTAGAGTGCGTTATACTCTTGAGAAATATAGATTTCTCACATATGAGATATATAGTTTTCTCATTAGAAAGAGCAATAATGTACTAGTCATATATGATGACAAACCTACTAGTCACAAAGAGGCTTTGTCTAATATAGACTCCTTGACATGGCAAGATGCCATAAAATCCAAAATGGATTCCATGTACAAGAATAAGGTGTAGACCTTGCTCGAAGTCACCTAAAGGGATAAAACCCATAGGGCGCAAGTAGGTCTTTATGAGAAAGACTGACATGGATGGTAACGTAGTTACCTATAAAGCAAGGTTAATGGAAAAAGGATTCAATTCAAAGGATTGACTTTGAAAGAAACCTTTTCATCAATAGCCATGCTTAAATCCATTTAAGATTTTACTTGCAATAGCTTTAAGGGCCCATTCATGGATTCTTGCAAGTGTCAAGGTGTTGGAGCATTTGTTTTGATAAGATAATCAAAGAGTTTGGATTTTCTTGAAAACAAAGACAAGCTTTGTGTAAATGTAAAGTTGAGTGGGAGCATTGTCATTTTCTTGATACTATATGTGGATGACATATCGTTGATGGAAACAACATACTTTAAAAGTAAAGATATGGTTGTCCAAGAATTTCTTAATAAAGGAAAGGCGATCTCTAATCTGGGAATTAAGATCTATATAGATAGATTAAGAGATTGCTTGGTCTCCCTAGATCCAAGTACATAGGCTAGATGCTAAAGGGTTTAGCATAGTGTAATCGAAGAAGGGGTTTTACCTATGTGATAGGAGATTACTCTTTCGAGAGACATGTGTCTTTGACACTTGTTGAGATTGATAGCATTAATAGATCCCGTATGCTTTTACAATGGATTCTATTTTGTATGCTATCCTATGTACGAGACCCGATGTCTCCTTGCTTTAAGTGTTACAAGCAATTCTAGTAAGTGTCACTAGATGGTTATTCTTAAATACTCGAGTAGCACTAAAAGACTATTCTTGACTATGGAGATCACACTTAGGAAGTGTGTGGATTTAAAGATACAAACTTTTAATCCAATAGGGATGATAAGCAAATCATGAGATGAATTGGTGTTCACGTTGAATTGTAGTGGATAAAAGCGTTTTATGATAGACACTACAACATATTCTACAACAAAGGCGAGTACATGGTAACTTTAGAAGTTACTATGGATCAAGGGATTCTTTGTTGGACAAAGAAAAGTTCCTTCCATTGTTTTATGAAAACAATTGTGCCATCGCTTAATCAAGGAACTAAAGTCTCATCCATGATCCTAAAGTGTAGGTTCGTGCCACCTATCTATTTGTGGAAATAGTTTGGTACAAATGATGAAAAGATAGAGGAAGTTCCCACAATGTAAGTGTCACTAATCCTTTCACCATGGCCTTGTCCTAGAATAGGCATGATAGTCATGCTCATGGCCTAAATCCTATAGGTGATTGGTTTTAGTGCAAGTGGGAGTTTGTTAGTGTATGCCCTAAAACCAAGTTGGTTTTTGGAGATTTTTATTACGCTTATTTCGTGTTATACTTATATATGTGGCATTTTCTTTGTCATTTAATACTTGTTATTAATATTACTTGTTTATTTGATAAAGTCCATAGAATATTAACTGTGTATAAGAGATTGTAAGAGTTGCAATGATGAGACTCTTATTACACATAAAGTTATATTCTTAAATATCCCTAGTCGTAGTATTAATGAGATTGGACATCATTAATATGGGAAGACTAGCACATACTTTGCCTCTACTTAGGGTAAGTAGTAGTTGATCTCGTCAACTATAGGTGTGCGACACCTAAGCTGGTATGTGGATGCTTGTTAGAGAACAAGTTCATTGGATTGATCCGCCAAGAGTTAATATTCATAGTGCTAATGAATTATACTCTTAATGGCAATGGTGTAAGTGATCCTTAGACTTGAGATTACCATGGTATCTTGAGTGTGAATTGCTATGCTTTGACTCTATTGCTCGGTGCTCGTAAAAGAGTAGCCCATACGATAGAGATTGGGTATAGTATGAAGCATGGAAGGATAGTGAGTAATCGATATAGGATTTACCACTCCTTATTATAGGAGAGTATATCCCGGATTGGCCACTTGTTGAAATATAACTTAAAGAATCTTTTGCGCAAAAGTGAAAGTATGACTTGAAAGAGTTTCAAGGTTATACTTTTATGGAAAGTTATATTTCGGGAACAAGAAATCATTAATTAGTCATTTAAAGAGTGCGCACTACACTCTTGGACTATTTGGGATATAGTGTGGTGAAAGGATATTAATTACACGGTAACATTGTCATTGATAGGTGTAGTCTACCATATGACTTTCCTATTCACTTGGGTGGTCATGATGCATTGCTAGACGCCACTCATGATCTATAAGTGCAAATTAATTAATTAGTGAATTAATGATAAATTAAAGTGTTAATTTATCTAACTCTTAATTAATTAATTAATGAGTTATAATTGTACTTATTGCCAACGTGAATGGAACCTAATGAGGTCACACACAATAAGAACATGGTCTTTGGGTTAAATTGTTATTAAGATAAGTATAATGATACTTATGGGGTTAATTTATGTGATAAATTGACTTAAAGGACTTATTTATAAATATTCTAAGTCTTGATGGAAATTAGTTTCCTAAAAGGAATTAAGAAGCTATTTGGTTTCCTTTTGGAATACGTTTCCTAAAGGAATAGGATTAGCTTAAGGCAAGCTTCCTAAACCTTCTTGGTTTCCAATTGCTCTTGTTTCCTTAAAGACTAGGATACTACATCTATAAATAAGTCCATGCCCTGACTCTAGAAAGATTGATGAAACATAACACAAAATCTAGAGAGAGAAAAATTGAGAGCATGTGAGGCGTTTCTCTTCCCAAGAAAAACGCCGCCTCTCTTCTTCCTAATAGTTAGGGTTTCTTTCTTCTTCTTGTGTTCTTCATGAATCATTCAAGGGAGCTAGCACTCAAAAGGCAAGGCAAGCAAGCCCAAAGGTTCCTAAAGATCATAGTTCGTGTGGATACCGTTGGAGGCTCGACACTTGGAGGGCTTTTCATGGTAGATCAACACCTTCATCGAATAGGATCTTGCCCTTTGAAGCATAGAAACCTTCTATGCTTTGAGGTATTTGTGCTTAAACACCCTTTAATCGTATAGATTACATCAAAGAGATCCATGGCTAAGGTAATAAATTCTTAAATTTTCCGCTGCGTTTCTCCCCTTATTACCTTACAATAATTTCATCCCACATTGGGGCAAATTTTATTTCAACTGGTGTTTTCAAAAAAAAAAAAAAGAAGAAGAAAAGAAAAGAGAAAAAAAAGTAAAAAAAAAAGAAGTCAAAGTCAAAAGTGAACATGATACAAAAGAAAGCCCGAAGAAAGTAATAAAACTGGGGCAATTTTTTTTAGAAAAGAAGAGAAGAGGAACCCCAGGAGCAAGCAGTAAAATTGGGATGAATTATTTGAAAATGTGACCTTAAAGCTGATTGACCCTTTCGTGAATTTTGCTTTCCAACCTTAATATTTTCAACACATTACCTGACCTGTCACAAAAGCCGAGAATGCTACCGACATCCGTCTTTATTTTGCAATGATTTTTTAAATGAAAATTTGTAAATCAAAGGGGCATATGATGTTAATATATCTATCCCAAATCATCAAGGGAATATTGCCTTACTGATGCCAAGATGTTTTCAAATGTCAATCTGTTTTAATGAAAAGGGAAAAATCATATCAAGTTCAAATGTTGTTGTTCGTTTCCCCCTCTGAAGCCAATGATCTAAAAGGACACTATAGTCGGGTAAATGCGACAATCGAAGGCTCACGAGTGTAAAAATCATTTTGCCAACAATGGAGTCATTTGGAAGTTGGCAACTACAGTTGCTTGAGTTTTCTCATCTATATTGATCATTTTGTGGCGTTATCAGAGTTCAAATGGGACTGATATCTCGAGATCAAAAGAATCTTTTAAGCCATCATTTTAAAATCAATTTTTTGAAAAATGTTTCATTTAATCATATTTCAATTAGTCTTTGCGTGTTTTGTGTTGTTTAATGTATAGAGTTTCTTTTACATTATTGCATATGAAGCATTTTCTAACCAATTCTTGTTTTAAAAATTTTGACATTTGTTTTGTTTGAATTTGAATAAAAGCAAAGGCAATCCTATATTTATCAGAAGTCAGAGGCATGCATGAATTGAAAGACTATTTTGAGAGATTTGGTCTGAGTCGTGAATCAAAGTTCATTGAATTCGAAAATTTTTTTGAAAATCAAGCAAGAGATGGTATCAGAGGTTCGAGATGGAAATACTCATATTTATATGTACCAGTGGAGTCAAGGGACCGTCGAGTGGTGACATCACTTTTGCAATTTTTGTTGTTTTTTACTTTTTGCAGGTGCGATCACATTGTTGTTAATTGGGGCCTTCGTCAAGAATAAAAACTGAGGCAATTTTTTTAAATTAGTTATGGTTTAATCAAGGCTACAACTCAATTGAAAGATTGATTTCAAAATTGACACTGGGGCAAATTTTTGAGAAAAATTTGATTTTAAGATTGATTTATATTGGGACAAATTTTTAAGAAAAAATTTGATTTGGATGCTTCGTTCTTGAGGCAAAATTTTAGAAAGACCGATTTATACTAGAACAAAATTTTTTGGAAGGTTGAGTTTAAATGGAATTTTGATGTTTTACATGGCGCCAGGACTCGAAAAGAGTGATTTCAAGTTAGTTTGATGCCATATATTGGGGCAAAAATTTTTAAATTTTTTTTATTATTGTTTAGTTGATTTGGATGTAATGTTCGATAGTTATTTTAAGTTTTTCTATGTTGCAAATTTCTCTATACATTTTTTCCAACAACCTAAACTTTATCATATTTCTTCTAGTCTGACAGGCCAGACATTGTATTTTTTTATCGTTTTAGGATCACGCATTCATGCATTTATGCATTCGTTCGGCAACCCGAACCCCATTAGCATGTTTTACTTTTCCAAATTTACATTCATTTAATAATTGTCTTGCATTTGTCCAGCATACTACACAGTATTTTAATGTGTTTAGTAGTTTGCGTATTGTGTTCACACTTTTTCATCTTTTATTTTTAGTTTTCGGTAGGCTCAATCTTAGCATTGGGTATCGATTTTTATTTACAGTTTGTAGTAAGCTCACTCGTTAGCATTGTGAACCGTCTTTATTTTTAATTTTTGGTAGGCTCAATCTTAGCATTGAGTATCGATTTTCATTTACAGTTTGCAGTAAGTTCAATCATCAGTATTGGGTACCGTCTTCATTTTCAGTTTTCGGTAGACTCAATCCTTGCATTGGGTACTGATTTTCATTTCAGTTTGCAGTAGGCTCAATCGTTAGCATTGGGTACCGTCTTTATTTTCAGTTTGCGATAGGCTCAATTGTCAGCATTGGGTACTGTCTTTATATTTAGTTTTCGGCAGACTCAATCTTTGCATTGGATACCGATTTTCATTACAGTTTGCGGTAGGCTCAATCGTCAGCATTGGGTACCGTTTTTATTTTTAGTTCTCAATAGACTCTGTAACAGCCCCACCTTACCAGAGGCACACCAAAGGGCTTAGCGGACTGCCTGCCTAGCTCTCGCCAGAACTCAAGTCGAGCACTCACTCAGATCATGCACGCGTGCTTAACTCCAAATAAAATGAAATAAAATAGAATAAAATAAAATATATTCATATTACTCAATTTAAAGGTACAAGTAACATCAAGAAGTTTACACGTCACCATATACATGATTTTCACCAAGGTAGCCCAAAATAGTTTGGCTATCAAAATACACGAAATAAAACATGTACACGTCCAAAATCAGCTTTTCCCGCTTTAGTATTTTTTTGAAACCTGGTTAAAGAAAACAAATGAACGGGATGAGCTATAATAGCCCAGTGAGTGTCTCTATGTGTGTATGATGCATGAAATGCTTGTCCTACTTGAGAATGTTAAATTATGAAATATTATGCTATACTTGAAATTGTTATTTTATGACATGTGTTACTTGAGGAAAGATGTGTACTTTATCACTTCTATTCCGCAATGTGTTACACGCTTTCATTATCCAATGTGTTACTTGTGCATGAGACTTCCGTAACTAACTTCACCGTTACTTCACGGATAGTCAACTCGGACAGGCTTGGGAGGATATAAGGTGCTGGGTATTTTAGGGCGTGATATTCTTTCCCTTATGAGTTGTGAATCCTCAAAGAGGCCAACTCTGGATTGAACTTTCTTGCGTGTTGGCCCTCCAGGGTTGAGATTTCTCCCTGGATGTGGTAGCCTGTACGGAGGTTATAAGGTGAATGGTGGTTAGGGTTCTTGCTTGATAATACTGGCATGACCTTTGATAAAGACCCGAGCTATTATCTCAGTTCTAACATCATGGTTACATTGTGACAGCCCCACCTTGCCCAGAGGCGCACCAAAGGGCTTAGCGGACTGCATGCCTAGCTCTCGCCAGGTCTCGATGCACACACTCACACGAAAAATCCGAGCGTACTTAACTTAAAATAAAATAACATAAAATAAAATGAAACAAAGTAAAATAACTCTTATTATTTAACTTAAAGATACGAGTCATATCAAAAGGTTACATGTCATAATTTACATAATTTTCACAATAATAGCCTAACACAGTGCGACTATTACAATAACTAAAACACTTATAATAACCAAAAACCAGTTGGTCCCGCTTAATTTTTCCGGTAACCTGAGTAAAGGAAAACAAATAAAATGGAATGAGCTATAATAGCCCAGTGAATGTCCAATTCATGCAAACATATCAAGAACTCATTATTTCGGGTCATTAAAATAATCAATAAATTAAATAAACAATATATGAGCAATTTAATTTACATGTAGTCACTGGCGGATACAGGGCTCAACTACAGAAGCAAGCTTAACCGTAGAGGAGCAGGTACTGATCATGTAGCCAAGATATTTGGACCGAGATAATAGCTCAGGTCTTAATCAAGGAACATATCAGTTTTTATCAAGCACAAGCCCTAACCGCCAATCACCTTATAACCTCCGTACAAGCTACCACATCCAGGGGAGAAAAATCTCAACCCTGGAGGGCCAACACGCAATCAAGAAAGTTCATTCCGAAGTTGGCCTCTTTGAGGATTCACAACTCGAAAGGAAAGAACATCACACCCTAAAACACCCAGCACCTTATGTCCTCCCACTTGCAGCCGAGCTGACTATCCGTGAAATAACGGTGAAGTTAGTCACGGTAGTCTCACACACAAATAACATTTTAAATAATAAAAGCGTGTAACACATTGTGGAATAGATGTGATAAAGTACACATCTTTCCTCAAATAACACATGTACTCACATAATAATTGCAAGTTACGCATAATAATCACAAAATAAAATTATCACATTCCATGCATCATGCACACATGAAGACACTCACCTTGAAAGCCTAAGAAAATATCTCGTGAAATGGTCGGGTCTCACTATCGGGTCCTGCAATTTGAAAGAAATAATCTAATGAAAAACCCAATTTAAACCCTAATTAACCTAGTAAGAAAATTCAAGAAATACCCCATTAAATTCTAGTTTTTTTTTTCTAGGGTTTAGGGTTTAGGGTTTACATTCTAGGGTTTTTATTCTAAGGTTTTCTAGGGTTTTTTTTCTAGGGTTTTCTAACAAAAATTGGGCATTATTTCCCCTAAATTTCGGCCCTTCCAATCTTGTTTTTCATCAAGATTTCAATCATCAAACCCATAATTCAACAAGTTCTACAACTTCTTAGTTCAATCCAAACTCAAATTCAATCAAAATCTCACTAAATCTCAAGGATTAAGCTCCAAGAACTTTCACCCAAACAACACGTTCTTCATGAAATTTCAAGGTTCCAAGGCCACATACTAGTCTATTTAACCATAAGAACACTTTATCTAACAAGTATATATCAAGTTCTAACTAATTTCTTCAAGTAGTATTAACAAGAAAATTGGTATTAAACTTGCATAAAAACTAATTAAAACATGAAATTAATAAGGTAAGTTCATGGTAAATACCTTAGATATGCTTAGAACTTTGATTAGAAAAGATAGAAGTCCACTTCCTATGGTTGATTTGTGTCAACTTGAGAGATGAAAGTTCAAGAAGTTGAGAGCAAAAATGAGGGAAGAAGAAGAAAAAGCATGGCCGGCCAAGGTGAGGAGAAAAGAGAAAGAAATAGTCTAGGAAAAATGAAAAAGAATTGAAGAAAAGGTGAGAAAATAATTAGCCAATAAAATCATTACAAGAGTAAAGTAAAAAGTGAGCTTTTAATGCAAGTTTAGCAACTTGGTTTACTTTAATTGGTTACAATTATCAACCCTTATCACTTAATTTAAACCATGTGAAGACATACATTATTAAAGCAAAAAAAATAGGGTAAATTTGGGAGAGGGAGAATCGGCCATAAGAAGAAAGAAAAGAAAAGAATTTCGGCCCAAGAAAAAGAAAAGAAAAGAGAGAGAATTTCGGCCAAGAAAGAAAGAAAAGAGAGAAAAAAAAATTTCAGCCAAGGAAAAAAAAATAAGGTGAGAAAATAAGTGAAACTTTTTGAATAAAATTGAGCAAAATTTCAAGTAGTCAAAAGACTAGAAAATAGTGAAATGAACTAGTCAAAATTTAAACACTAATATGAGTTAAATGGTCAAGAAAAATTATTCTAACTTGAGTACTTAAGTGTTCTTGCTTAGAATGAAAATCTTAACTAATTAACTTAATTAACTCAAGAAATCTCCCAACTAATAATTCTAAGATTAGCACTTAACCCTAAATAAAAAAATGCTTCTTATATGTGCATTTTCTAGGGTGTTACATACATGATCAGTACTTGCTCTTTCTACGGTTAAGCTTGCTTCCGTAGTTGAGCCCTGTATCCGCCATTGACTACTTATTAATTAAAGTGTTCATGCCTTATTTAATCTTGTCAATTATTTTGTTCAAGACAATAATAGATTCTGGGTATGACTGCATGACTTGGACACTCACTGAGCTATTATAGCTCATCTCGTTCATTTGTTTTCTTTAACCAGGTTTCAAAAAAATACTAAAGCGGGAAAAGCTGATTTTGGACGTGTACATGTTTTATTTCGTCTATTTTGATAGCTAAACTATTTTGGGCTACCTTAGTGAAAATCATGTATATGGTGACGTGTAAACTTCTTGATGGTACTTGTACCTTTAAATTGAGTAATACAAATATATTTTATTTTATTCTATTCTATTTCATTTTATTTGGAGTTAAGCACGCGTGCATGATCTGAGTGAGTGCTCGACTTGAGTCCTGGTGAGAGCTAGGCAGACAGTCCGCTAAGCCCTTTGGTGCGCCTTTGGGTAAGGTGGGGCTGTTACAGACTTAATCTTTGAATTGGGTACCGATTTTCATTTCATTTTGCGATAGGTTCAATCGTCAGTATTGGGTACCGTCTTTATTTTCAGTTTGCGGTAGGCTCAATCGTTAGCATTGGGTACCATCTTTATTTTCAGTTTGTAATAAACTCAATCGTCAGCATTGGGTATCTTCTGTATTTTTAGTTCTCAGTGGACTTAATCTTTGCA
>JAMWEH010002490.1:0-17116 GCA_024721245.1 Mitragyna speciosa | reverse complement strand
GCTGATGGAGGAAGAGGGAGCTGTTGGAAGGAAACTGACGGTGAAAATGAAAAAAAATGAAGGTGAAGAAAGGAATTTTAAGAACAAACGAACCAGGAACGATAACAAAACCCAGCAAACCCAAAAAATCCAAAAACCCAGAAAAGAAAACATAATGATAAAACCAAATAAAAAAAATCCAAAAATCATGAAATACCGCATCAGATAAAACGAATTAGACAGTAATTTAAAGCCAAAATTAAAAAGATAGAGAATTACTTGATGAAGATTAGACTTTATGATGGCCTTAAATATCTCTCAACCCTTCTTGAATGAACAGTAAACTGAAAATGATGAACAGTGGTAATCAGATGAAGATGGCGGCTGTCTTGTACGTTTTTTGAGTGTGCAAATGTGTGTGTTTTGATCTTTTAGGATAAAATCAAAGTGTGTTTTAGGGTTTCTTCCTTTTTTCCTTTCCTTTCTTTTTAATTGGGGGTATTTATAGCTCACTTGCCTTGTTGGCCAAGAATACTGTAAAATAACATAAATGCCACCGGTATCAAAAATGCTAATTTTATTAAAAAATATTTTTAACCTCAAAATTAAAATTAATACAAAGAATCTGACAGAAATCTCTAAATTTTCAAAAAGAATTCATATTAGATTTAAGAAAATAAAAACTAGAGTTCAAAACTGATAAAAACGCGCTCGGGGTGTAAAATGACGGTTTTGCCCCTGAACAATGAAAATTTGTAGAAAAATAGCTATTGACCCCAAAAAATCATCAAAAATTACAAATAAGGTTAAAACACTAGAAAAGGCATTTACGACATCAAAATTTGACTAAAAAATGAACTTAGATTGTAAAATGACGATTTTGCCCTTGGGCAATGAAAATTCACAGAAAAATAGTTATTGTTCTCAGAAAATTATCAAAAATTACAAATAAGTTTAAAACACTAGAAAAAGCATTTACGACTCAAAATTTGACAAAAAATGAACTTAGATTGTAAAATGACGATTTTGCCCTTGGGCAATGAAAATTCACAGAAAAAATAGTTATTGTTCTCAAAAAATTATCAAAAATTACAAATAAGCTTAAAACTACTGGAAAATGCATTTTTGACTCAAAATTGGTGAAAATTGAATTTAAATTGTAAAATGACGATTTTGCCCTTAACTGGTACAAAAAATAAAAAATACCAATTAAATCCAGAAAAATCATAAGAAATTAACAAATTTACATAAAAGTAAAAATATGAATTTAAAACCCCCAAAAGTTGATAGAAAAATATTTACAGATAAAATTACTATTTTGCCCCCCAAATTATGGAAAAATTAAAAATTTGTCCCAAAAGTGCAAACATGCCCCCCCAATGTTTGAAAATAAATGGTGTGTCAAAATTTGGTGTCTACAGTTTGCCCCTCTTTGTCGGGAATCTCGTAGAGATTTCAGACAAAGACGTAGACAACACCAAATTTTGACTCACCTAAAAATGAAAATAAATGCAAGTGCAATACTGAGGCAAACGTTTGAATGAAAGACAAATAAATGAATATGTAGAAAATGTGACCGAGCTCTCTAAGGAGCTGCCTACGTATCCTAGTGAAAGGAATCAGGTCAAACATAGTTCCAACATGAAAGTAAGAAAATTGGCTGCCTGATTTGAAAAATAAAGTTAAAGCAAAATATAAAATGTCCAGTTTGCTGGAGAAATGTGTGAGCCCTAGTTTGCTAGGATTAATGAAACTGCAAAGAAAATATGGAAACATCCAGTTTGCTGGAATGAGATGTGTGGCCCTAGTTTGCTAGGATTAATGAAACTGCAAAGAAAATATGAGAAACATCCAGTTTGCTGGAATGAGATACAATGCAAAGCTTGGCTTGCCAAACTTGAAAAATAAACGTGAAAGTCCAGTTTGCTGGACATGCATCCTAGTTTGCTGGGGTGAGTACAAGAAAATAAACGTGAAAGGTCCAGTTTGCTGGACATGCACCTAGTTTGCTGGGGTGAGAATGCAATGCAAAGTTTGGTTTGTCAAACTTGGAAAAAATAAACGTGAAGGTCCAGTTTGCTGGACATGCACCCAGTTTGTTGGGGTGAGTACAAGAAAATTAAACGTGAAGGTCCAGTTTGCTTGGACATGCACCCAGTTTGCTGGGTGAGATGCAATGCAAAAGTTTGGTTGCCAAACTTGAAAATAAACGTGAAGGTCCAGTTTGCTGGACATGCACCCAGTTTGCTGGGGTGAGTACAAGTTGCCAAATTAAACGTGAAGGTCCAGTTTGCTGGACATGCACCCAGTTTGCTGGGGTGAAGATGCAATGCAAAGTTTGGTTTGCCAAACTTGAAAAATAAACGTGAAGGTCCAGTTTGCTGGACATGCACCCAGTTTGCTGGGGTGAGATGCAATGCAAAGTTTGGTTTGCCAAACTTGAAAAATAAACGTGAAGGTCCAGTTTGCTGGACATGCACCAGTTTGCTGGGGTGAGATGCAATGCAAAGTTTGGTTTGCCAAACTTGAAAAATAAACGTGAAGGTCTCAGTTTGCTGGACATGCACCCAGTTTGCTGGGGTGAGATGCAATGCAAAGTTTGGTTTGCCAAACTTGAAAAATAAACGGTGAAAGTCCAGTTTGCTGGACATGCACCCAGTTTGCTGGGGTGAGTACAAGAAAATTAAACGTGAAGGTCCAGTTTGCTGGACATGTCATGAAAAGATTAAAAATGTTGAAAGCAGTCTACAATTTTTTTTTTTATTTTGCCCCAGTATCAACACTTGCATCAAGTATGAATCCTTATTTTCTCTCAGTGTTCAATCATTGTCAAAAATCAATCTTCTCAAAATTTACGTCGATAGTCAAACCAAGTTGAGATTATTTCAAATCAAAATTCGGCATAGTATAAGGCATCAAAAATCTCTTTTGCAATCAATCCTTCCAAACAATTGCCCTAGTGTAAATCCGTCTTTCTAAAAATCTGTCTAAGGCATAAAGCATTAAGATTACTTTTTGCAATCCAAATTTTTTATCAAAAAAATTTGCCCCAGTATATGAAATTCAAATCAATTTGAACTCCTTCCTTTCAAACTTTGGCCTTGTTCAAAACAATAAAATTTATTTGAAATCAATCCTTCTAAAATTTGCCCCAGTGTAAACTGGAATCAAATAAAACTTTATTTTCAAAATTTTGTCCTAATTTGACTCTTTCGACCAAGTGTCAATAATGAACTCGCAACCTTACCTGTAGATGGGAAGTAAAACATGATTAGATAATGTGCCGCCACCGTGAGGTCTATCAGGCCTTAAGAAGCGTATAAACATGAGTTCTGGGAGTCAAAATCCAATCCGCAGTCCACTCTTGCGAGCTATCCCTGTTTTTTACTGTTCATCAACATCTTTTGATTGACCTCCTGCTATGCTTCATAAACATTATCACCTGTTATGCTCCTTTATGATAAATTACGGGGATTGCCTTTTAACACAAATCTATGTGAAGGAACTAATGTAAAAGACAAAATTATCCAAATCTATCTTCATTCACTCATGTTTTATATAATTGAAATCAAAGCTTCAAAAAACGCACAACACGAAAATAAATATAAAAATAACTTTTATTAAAGATAAATTAAGAGTTTCAAGAAATGACCAAATGACTTATATACACTGTTGAAGTCGAGTTTTTGACCAAGAATACCACACTTGACCCTTTTGGATGTCATCAATCAGAACCTCGATATTGCCAGAAGAAGAACCACTATGAAGAGAAAGACCCAAGCGAATCATAGTCACCAGCTCTTTCAGCTTTGTCACTCTGCCTTTACCCGACTTTGTTTATGTGCACAAGATTCTCACCTTAGCGCCCTTTCGGGTTTTCACTAAGGTTCTCCCCACCCCCTTTCTTTTTTTTTTTTTTTTTTTTTTTTGTTTTTGTTGTTTTTTTTTATTTCTTTTTTTTATTTTTTTTTTTCTTCTTTTTTTTATTTCTTTTTTTCATTTCATTTTTTTTTTTTTTTTTGTGGCGCCCTTTCGGGTTTTCGCCTTTTCACAAGAGCAACAATCACTCCAGTCTTGGATGGTCATTCCCTTTTCATCAACTCAGATAGGTTTTAAATCATCCGGCATCAGTAAGACAATCTCCCCTTGATTAATTAGGGATAGATATATTAACATCATATGCCATATTGATTTGCAAATTTTCATATCAAAATTATCACAAAATAAAGACGGTGGTCGGTAGCATTCTTGGCTTTTGTAACGGGGTCAGGTAAGGTGTTTGAAATGTTAAGGCTAGAAAAGCAGAATTTATGAAAGGGTTGATTATCTTGAGGTCGCAATTTTAAAATGCACTATCCCAACTTTCATTTTTTGCATTTTTGGGATTTCCTTTCATTCATTTTTCATCATCATTTCATCATTTTTGAATTTTGAATCTGCCCCAATTGATTGCTTTCTCATGGGGTTTTCTTTTTTTCTTTTTTTTTCTCTTTTTTTTTTAACAACAATATATAAAAAACAATAAATTTTTCGCCCCAGTGTGGGGTGCGACCATCAAGTGGGTTATGAAACGAAATTTTTAAATTCTGAAGGCTCAAAAGGGAAAACTAGGGGAAGAAAATGTTCAAGGGAAAAGAAAGAAGGCCCGCCTTTAACCCGTCCTCTTTTGTAATAATTTTAAAAGAAAATTTACTAATCAAATATAAAACTTTTTCACCATGTCTGAATTGATGATTTGGGGAAAATCTTTACCATCCATTTCCGTCAGAATAAGACCTCCTCTTGATAGTACCTCTTTCACAATAAAAGGACCTTGCCAATTTGGGGCGAATTTGCCTCTGGCTTCTTCTTGATTTGGCAAGATCTGTTTCAAGACTTTATCCCCCACCTCAAATGGACGCGATCTGACTTTCTTATTATAAGCACGAGCCATTCGCCGCTGGTAACATTGTCCATGGCAGATAGCATTTAACCTTTTCTCATCGATGAATGCCAATTGCTCGTAACGTTCCCTCAACCACTCGGCCTCTTCCAATTGGGTTTCCATCAAAATGCGCAAAGAAGGAATTTCTACCTCTGCAGGTAAAACTGCCTCCATTCCATACATGAGAGAATAAGGAGTTGCCCCAATTGAAGTTCTAATTGCGGTTCTATAGGCCAAAAGTGCAAAAGGCAGCTTCTCATGCCAATCTCGATAAGTATCAATCATCTTTCGAACAATTTTCTTCAAGTTCTTATTGGCAGCTTCGACAGCACCATTAGCTTTAGGCCTGTAGATAGCGGAGTTTCTGTGCTTAATCTTGAATAAACCGCATAATCCATCTACCATGTCATTATTAAGATTCCTTGCATTGTCAGTGATCAAAGTTTCGGGTACACCAAAACGACAAATGATGTGGTTCTTGAGGAAATCTACTACCACCTTTTTGGTTACTTGCTTGTAAGATTCTGCTTCTACCCATTTAGTGAAATACTCAATCGCCACCAAAATGAATTTATGTCCATTTGAGGCGGGAGGATCGATGACTCCAATCACATCCATTCCCCACATTGAGCACGGCCAAGGAGCAGTCATACTATGCAGTTCCGAAGGAGGGGCGTGTATTACATCGCCATGTACTTGACACTTAACGCATTTTCTGACGAATACAACACAGTCATGCTCCATGGTGAGCCAAAAATATCCTGTTCTCATGATCTTCTTGGCCAGCAAGTGTCCATTCATATGCGGGCCGCATACCCCACTATGTACCTCTTTCATTAAATACTCCGCTTCTTTCTCATCGACACATCTTAAGAGACCCAAGTCACTTGTTCTTTTGTATAAAACTTCTCCATTCAGAAAAAACCTCGTAGACATTCTCCGGAGAAAATTCTTAGACACTGTACTAGCACCTGGGGGATAAAATCCATTCTTTAGATATTCCTTCAAATCATGAAACCAGGGAAGACCATCAGATTCTGACTCGACGCGCAAACAGTGGGCCGGTTCCTCTTGAAGCCGAATTTGGATAGGCTCAATTATTAACTCATCAGGGTGTTTGATCATGGAAGATATTGTGGCCAGAGCGTCCGCAAAGACATTACGAGTTCGCGGAATATGCCGGAACTCCAGATTCCTAAACTTGGCAGCCAAATTGAGGAGGCTACAATGATACAACATGATTTTAGAATCTCGAGTTGCCCAATGCTTAAGTGTCTGATGCACCAGCAAATCAGAATCACTGAAAACCAGCAAATCCTTAATCTCCATCTCCAAGGCCATCTTTAACCCTAATATGCAAGCTTCATACTCGGCCATGTTGTTAGTACAAGGAAAACATAATTTAGCCGTTGCAGGATAATGCTTCCCTTCTGGTGATACTAAAACTGCCCCAATTCCAGCTCCAAAAGAATTCGAAGCTCCATCAAAGAATAATCTCCACTCTGTGTACTGCTCATTCATGTCTTCAATAGCCCCAACGAACAGGATCTCTTCATCTGGTAGATAAGTGTTGAGGGGTTGATAACCATCATCTATTGGATTTTCTGCCAAGTGATCCGCTATGGCCTGTCCTTTCACTGCCTTTTGTGTGGTGAAGATAATATCGAATTCTGAAAGGATCATTTGCCATTTGGCCATGCGTCCGGTGGTTATTGGTTTTTCCAACAAATATCTTAAAGGATCAGAGCGGGAAATGAGGTAAGTAGTATGATCAAGAAGGTAATGTCGGAGTTTTTGAACAGCCCAAGCTAGTGCGCAACACAACCTTTCCAAGAATGAATAATTCATCTCATAAGCCGTAAACTTCTTGCTCAAATAATAAATTGCCTGCTCCTTTTTTCCTGAATCATCATGTTGGCCCAAAACACATCCAACGGCTTCATCAAGTACAGAAAGATACATGATTAAAGGTTTTCCAGGGTGAGGTGGTACTAAAACAGGAGGGTTTAGCAAGTAGTCCTTAATCTTATCAAAAGCGCGCTGGCAATGATCATTCCATTCCATTGGCGCATTTTTTCTCAACAACTTGAACAAAGGCTCACAAGTAGAAGTCAATTGAGCAATAAACCTACCGATGAAGTTGATCTTTCCTAAAAAACTCTTCACATCTTTTTGAGTCTTCGGAACAGGCATATCACGAATTGCCCTAATCTTGGCAGGATCTACCTCTATGCCCTTCTTACTAACAATGAAACCCAACAACTTACCAGCCGGGGCTCCAAAAGCACATTTGGCAGGGTTCAATCTCAAATTATATTTTCTCAATCTTTCAAACAATTTTCTCAAATCAACCAAATGGTCTTCCACCTTCCTAGATTTGATTATGACGTCATCCACGTAAACCTCCATCTCCTTGTGGATCATATCATGAAACAACGTAGTCATCATTCTTTGGTAGGTAGCTCCAGCGTTTTTTAATCCAAAAGGCATCACTCTATAACAAAAGGTTCCCCATGGAGTGACAAAAGCAGTCTTTTCTCTATCCTCTTCCGCCATTAGAATCTGATGATACCCTGAGAAACAATCTCCAAAGGATACGATCTCATGCCCTGCGGTATTATCCAAAAGAATATGAATGTTTGGCAATGGAAAATCATCTTTTGGACTTGCTTTATTAAGGTCTCTATAATCAACGCAGACTCGCACTTCTCCATTTTTCTTTGGGACGGGTACCGGATTTGATAGCCACACAGGATAATGAGATACCATAACAATCTCAGCATTGAGCTGTTTCACAATTTGCTCCTTAATTTTAAGACTCATATCCGGTTTAAACTTGCGAGGTTTTTGCTTCACAGGTGGGACATTTGGATCAGTTGGCAATCTGTGAACCACTATGTCTGTGGAAATTCCAGCCACATCATCATAAGACCAAGCAAAGACATCTTGAAATGTAGTAAAAAATTCTATCATTTCCTGCTTTTGTTTCTTATTCAAATGCATGCTGATCTTGATTTCTTTGACCTCCGTTTTAGTACCGATGTTAATAACTTCTGTTTCTTCTAAGTTCGGTTTAGGTTTCTCTTCATGTTGTTCGAGAATTTTTGATAAAGACTCATATTCTTCTTCGGTATCACTCTCGTTTTGAGTGTCAAATTGCATGATTTCAAATTCGTGAGAGATATCGAGATGGCAATCATCGACTTCTAGAATAGTGACATCCAAAGGGTCAAATGATTTTATTGATGGCCATCTGAGAAAAAGAGAAAACAAACACATACAATAAAAAAAATTAAGAACAGTCGGAAACCAATAAGAGGAGTCTTTCATTTCATTGAATTTAAAATAACTAACAAACTAAAAGATCACGCTAATACTCAAAAGACACTTTAAACATAAAACATTAATATAACAAAGTAACGAGACCCAACAGTAACATAAATACCCAATAAAAGACTCTACATGAGACTCTATCTAAACATAGATTCGAGTGAAAGACAATCCCCTTAAATTTACCGAAATTCCCTTCGAGAGGGAAGATAACCAGCAGTCCAATTCTGAATGCCATCTTTAGGGATTGTTAGGAACTCAGAAGACCCAGAGGGCTCAGCATCAGAGATGACCCCTACAAATAACTTGAGACATATCCAACAGAATTTCATCAGCGCAGTCATTGTCACCCAAACTAGACATCATTTCCCCTGATGGGCGAGCGAAAGAACAGTGCAGTGGCGGAATATGCAATTCGGTCAGCTTTCCTTCTTTTTCAGCAATCTTTCGAGCTTTCATCTCCTTTCGATCCTTTGCAGTTGGAAGAAAACCTAATCCAAACGTGTCTTTCTGCGTTGGGAGCTCTATTGGTTCCAACAGCCCTTGCAAATTTCGCCCAAGACCCTTTCCTATCTCATATCCCCCTCGAATCATCTCTTTAGCCATCATGACACTGGCTTCCGGTATAAACGATTCAGTTTTAAAAATTTGTCCTGCAGAAACAACATCTTCAACCCTATGAGTAGAAACGGAGATTTTTCCACTATCCTTCCCTTTGGAGTTGGCATTGACCATCATTGCACAATCATCCTCAGCAAATACAGTGATCAACTGATTGTTCATAACAAATTTTAGTACTTGATGCAGTGAAGAAGGCACCAAATTGGAGGTGTGTATCCAAGGTCTTCCTAAAAGCACGTTGTAGGCACCGGAGAAATCCATAACTTGACAAGGAATTTGAAACTGAGCTGGTCCCACCTCTAAAACTAAATCAATTTCTCCCATTGGCTCCCTCCTTGTTCCATCAAAACCCCTTACCACGACAGTAGATGGACGCAGTTTAGTATCAGATAATCCTAACCTGACAAGAGTACCCCATGGACAAATGTTTAACGCCGATCCATTATCGACCAAAACCCTCGGCAACAATTTACCATTACAACGTACTGATATGTACAGTGCTCTGTTGTGTCCAATTCCTTCAGCAGTCAAATCATCATCCGAAAAGCTAATACAATTAGAAGCCAGAATATTGCCCACCATACCCGAGAACTTGTCAACAGGGACATCCTTAGGGATTTGAGCTTCGTTAAGCACTTTGAGCAAAGCTTCTCGATGCGGCTCAGAGGTCAGAAGCAGGTTCAGAAAAGAAATATGAGCAGGCGCCTTGTCCAACTGTTCCACTATCTTATACTCACTTCTCTTAATCAATCTCAAGAAATCCAAAGCTTCTTTTTCAGATACGAGTTGCTTGGGTGGCACAGAGTTTTCTTGGACTTTGAGCGGATCATTCTTTTCATGATCTCCCAGAACTCTCCCAGACCTGGTGACAGCGCTTACTTCTTCCTTCAACAATTTTTTATCTCCAATCAACAGTGTAGGCTCCTCGTAATTCCAGGGTACTTCTTGTAAGCTATTCACAGGCATCTGTTCAGGAAATTCAAGCACAACAGAATCTGGTGCATCCCATTCAAAAGGCGGTACGTCCAAAACAAAAGGATCGGAACATTCTTCTATCACGAAAGGCTCGTCTTTCTCGAACACTGATTGTTTCAATTCGTCTTTTAAAACAGCATCTCCGTCCTTCACTACTGCATTTTCAGCATTTGACTCCTTCCTTATCTTGATCAGATTATCCCCCATTATATTCTCAATCTCATACTCATCCACAATATATGACGCCGGATCATCAAATTCATCATCAACAGTGATTGCTCCCACAGTATTTTCATGTTCTGGGAGAGGATTCTTGTTTACATTCGGTCCCTGTTCTCCTCGCCTTCTAAGAACAATCTCTCCTGACTCAATCATGTCTTGAATTTGGTTCTTTAAAGCCCAGCAGTTAGCTGTGAAATGTCCCGGACTCCCCGAATGGTATGCACAAATGGCCTGAGGATTGTATCCTGCAGGTAAACCCCTATTGTAAACCTTTGCCGGAATCACTCCAATTTTGCCGGCAGCTTTTAGTTGCTCATACAATTGGTCGATGGGACGGCCCAAATTGGTGTAAGTTCGGGGTGGCCTTTGGATTTGGTCTTGGTTGGCTTGAAAGGGGTTTGGTGTGATGTGGATGTTGTTTTGTTGTGGCGGTCTCGGATTATAGTGGGGACGAGGGTAATTTTGAAAGGTTGGCCGGGAAATTGGGAATGGAGGTGGAAAGTTTGGATAACCAGATTGAGGATAATGAGGCAATGTATTAGTGTGGTAGACTGGTTGAGGATTTGCAGGTTGTGGGTAAAAAGCAGCATATGAAGGACGATTCTGGGTTTTGGGTCTAAACGATGGGCCCTGATCCCAAACAAAAGCAGTTTCCCCCTCCTTCTTCTTGAACGGGGCCTTCTTCCCATTATTGTTCTGATTCTGATTTTGCAAAGCCTCCAGTTGCAATTTCAAAGCTGTTACATTAACTATCTTTCCTGCTTTGACAAATTCATCATACTCTTCTAACTTGTTAATGATTGCGGCAAATGAGCTCCCAGTCATGCGAAAGATTTCCTCAAAGTATGGTGGGTCATGTGCCTTAATAAAGGTACGAACGATCTCCTCTTCATTCATGGGCGGTTCAACTTTAGCAGCCAACTTTCTCCAACGTTTAGCATAGGTCTTATGATCTTCTGAAGGTTTCCTCTTGGTGCTCTCCAGGGTAGTTCGCGTTGGTGCCAACTCACAGTTAAATTCATATTGTTTCACGAAAGCTGTTGACAGATCCAACCAAGTCCTGATCTCTTGAGGTTTCAAATTAGAATACCAGTCTAACGCATCTCCTTCCAAACTCTCAGGGAATAAACGCATGGGTAAGTTTTCATCATCGACCGGCTTGCCCAGTTTGTTAGCAAACATCTTGAGATGAGTTTTGGGATTACCAGTTCCATCGTATTTGGTAAACTTGGGAGCCTTGAAACCCAATGGCAACTGGACATCAGGGAAAAGGCAAAGGTCGTCATAATCCAATCCGCCATGTTTGTGCAATCCTTGACTTTTCTTCATGAACTCCTCAAATCGATCCAACCTCTTAAGCAGATCCTTGTCCTACGGGTGTCGCAATTTCATCTATAACCGCCCTTCCCTGAGAAGCGACGTCCCAAACAAAAGGTTCTGCTGCATGGTAATGAGGTGCTTGAGGATTAGGTAAGATGTTTGGATTTATCTGTGGATGAGATTGAGGAATGGGATAATTGGGCGGGTTTGTCTGAGCAAAGTTCGGACGTGTATGCAGAATGTCATGGTTGAAGTGGACAGGGAATCCTTCAATTGGGTTGGTTAAAGGTGGGAGTGAAATAGTTGGCACATTGGACGTGAGAGGCAGTTGATTGACTTGTTCAGGTGGGTGGTCAACTACTGGCACAGGATTAGTCGGATCACTACCACTGTTGTTTGTGACAAGCTGGTCAATGACACGTCTCTGTGATGCCATTTCTGCACTTAAATCATTGAACTTACCCAGCATCTCGCTCAATTGAGCTCCCAACGCAGAAAAATCCACTGGTATGGCCTGAGTTACTCTTTCGGACAATTCTTGATTTGAACTCATGTTTGCACGCTTCAAGGCTTGACTTCGAGACCTGGTAACGATGGGGCTTCTTTGAAATGAAGCTATGGTTTAACGTACCTGAAATTCATATTGGAAAGGAAACTGATTCAGTCGTCCTTTTATTATTGGCACTGTCAAAATTTATTGTTTAATAAAAGAAAAGAGAAAAATACTGAAGTTAGTAGGTGTATAAAGAATTTCAATGCATGTCCTAGGGGGAACCCTTATTATGCCAAGGGTAGGCCTAACATGAAATGCAATTCTTTAGGGTGAGACCCCCCTTTTAACGTAGATATGCCAAATCCGCTGGGAAGAGATGCCTCCATTCTGCTCATATTACCTTACTTAGGGTCTCACCCTAAATGATTTACCGAAAATATAAACATGCATGTCTTTTAGGGTTACGTACCCAAGACAAAAGGATGGCTTTCTTATCATGGGATTCCCAAAATGGCATTCCCTCTAGGGTTTATGCATGATGCCAATTATTAAAGCCGATTAAAATATGCAAAAATGCAAGATTTGAAAATGTTGCAAAATTTCTTTGAGAAAGATGGAACATAAGTACAAAAGATTATTGAATTCAAATTTATTTGCTTGATAAAAAAAATCGAGCTTTATGAGGTTATGAGACATCGCATTGAAAGAAAACAAAAGTCATGACTTTATCTAGAAATATACAAACCAAAATGCCGGTTTATTAAAGTCAAATGAAATATGTGCTAAAATCACTTTTTGTGTAATGTGGGTCGGGAGGGTGGGGGATACGACAAAAATGACACATTAATTTATTTGAAAATAATAAATAAATGCAAACTGTGTAAAAATTTGACCACTTAAATGCATTTATTGACTCTAAAAAAAAATTCGGATAAAACTGACAAATACAACAAGAATGAGTAATTATTGAAAAGGATTTGAAATTACACTTCTTATTGAAAAATTAGATTTTCGGAATTTTTACATAATTTACAACGACTTGACTCTTGGATATTTATAACAAAATCCAATTTGCAAAAATTTATGAAATTCCGTTTCCATCTTTCTCGAAGAAATTAATTATGAAAATAAAATTTAAACGTGCTAAAAGAGGGTTGGCTTCCTACGAGAGCACCATGCCAGGGCTCTATGTTCTATGGTTGTGAATGCAATCAAAATAAGAAGGAAAGAAATTGTGTTAGTTTATTCAACAAATAACACATAACACATTGGCAAGAACCAATAATACACATAGATAACAATAAATGACATAATAAGGAAAGTAAAGGAGGTTGGTTCCCTCCTCTCGTGCCTGGTGTACCTGATAGGGAAAGGCTGACTCTACCCTAGGTTATCCTACATGGATGCATGAGATTGGGCTCACTAATGCATCTAGACTCGATTAAGGCTTCGGTTCCCGAACCTTCAGACTGAGGGATCCAAAAAGTAACAAGTCCGTCACTTCCAAGGATCCCAAGTCGGTGGTTCGAGTGATCCCCTAGACACCGCTACATGCACGAATGCGATGGCCGCATGTCTAGGCAAATCGATTCTAGTTTTAAAGGGATGGGTGGGTGGCAACCACCAAAAAGAGAAAAAGGGTAAAAAAACATCGAATGCACGTATGAAGTGCTCCTTATGAGAGGAAGGAATGACAAAGCGTGGGCTCTAAGGGTGACTAACCCAATCCCAAATGCAAGCGCGGTCGAATAAAGCAATAATAAGTAAATAAATCATACATACATCATATATGTAACCGAGAGACGGGAAATGTGCGAGATACAAAAGAAAAACCTAAAAACCTAGGAAAGAAAAATGCAATCCTAACATCCAAACGCGATGGAATAGAAGGGTTAAATAAGGAAAAGATGATTAAGCCTAGTGCTCGGACTCACTAGTGATCCCCAGTGGAGTCGCCAAAAATCCTGTCACGTCCGAAAAAATCGTAAAAGTAAAGGGTGTAAAAAGTGTGCTAAGTGGGGTCGCTGACTGTCGCGTCCCGAAAAGACGGATCTAGTCTAATGACCCTTTTGAAAAGCAAGTTTTTGGGAAAAATCGTGCGCGTGTGTGAAAAATCGGGTTTTTATTGAAAAAGTGTATTTTAAGAAAAATGGCATTTTAAAAGAAAACAAGGCCGGGACTAAAAGTGCGACAGGTTTGGCCAACTAATTTTGAAAAAGGGTTTTATTTTATTTTTAAAAAATGGAGTCGCCACTTGGTACTGAGTTAGGGTGTACCAAGTCACCCGAAAAATCGTTTAACAAAATAAAAATAAAATTTTAGAAAAACATTTTAAAACCCTTTTTCGACTCCGGTCTACGAAAAAACGAGAGAAAAAGGTCCGGGAGTCACATTTGAAGAAAGGGAAGGCAAAGGCTTACGCCTAAGGCACCCTTTCAACCTAGCCGAAGGCTAGTTGCGAGGTTTAATCAAATTTTCCTAAATTAACCCTAAGATTCTATCGCGTTTGGATGTATCTAAATGAATGCAAATCCTAAAGTCTAAATGTGAGTATCGGGAGGGTCGAAATGTTTCGTCGAGGCTTGGTCGGAATTATCGCATTAATTGCGAAACCCGAGTCGAGACCTCGAGGGAGTCACGAGTTTTATGCAAAATGTGATGCAAAAAGAAAAGAAAATAATAATATATAGTAAGTGAAGAAAGTGGGAATGCAACATGACGGGTACGGGGAACTAATAACTCGTGACTGAATATTTCTACTCACAGGAGGGGGAACGGCCTGTACGCCACCGCTTCCCACGTGAGTAGGCGACTATTTCTAGTCGAATCACACAAATGTCCTAATTTCTAAGTGAAATGCAACCTAGATGTCATGCATTTGAAAAATGTGTCAAAATAATAATAATAATAATAATGGTAATAAATAGTAATAATAAAATCATGCCAAATGGAAAGAAAAACTAAAAGTGTGTGAAATGAGAAATGCACACGAATGACCTAATCACTAAAATGTCCTAAGGGTCTAGCGTTGGACTAGCCCGTTCTAAAAAATTCCACTAGCGTTGGACTAGCGGGAAAAAGAATGAAGCCACAACTAGCGTTGGACTAGTGTGGTGACGGAATACATAAATCATGAATTAAATAGTAAAGCATGAATTAAAAGCAAATTAAA
The DNA here is from genome assembly GCA_024721245.1 of Mitragyna speciosa. Lineage (NCBI taxonomy): Eukaryota > Viridiplantae > Streptophyta > Magnoliopsida > Gentianales > Rubiaceae > Mitragyna > Mitragyna speciosa. The sequence goes on along the minus strand of JAMWEH010002490.1, from coordinate 2,080 downwards.
CATATAAAAACATATAAGATCACATTAGGAGCACATAACACATAAGCATAATATCTAGATGCAAAAATCCTAATGAAAGCGGTAAAACAAATAAGCACGTAAGCACACAAAAGCAAATAAACCCTAACTATTACACCGGGGGGCTTGATTTACAATTTAAAGGGGGAAATTAAAATGCCCTATCTATTACACTTTCTATCTAATTACACAATTTTGCTAAAATATGAGGAAAAATAATCTAACTATTACATTGACTAGCTAAATACAAAAATATTACATTTTTCGTCAAAATAATAAAATTTTAAAATTAAATAACGCAAGAATAAATAAATACGCAAAAAGTGCATAACATGAGAAACGCATAAAAAAATTTGCATAAAATATCACATTAGAGCACGTTGGAGCACATAAAAGAAAAATAATGAGAGATCGGGATACCTCTTTGAAGACCCGGTACTAATACTACTCAAAATGAGCAAACAAGTCAAAGCATCTCGGTATAATCAAATAAAACCCAAAATATATAACTATTGACGAATTGAGATAAAAAAATGAATTCTAACAACTACGGGGCAAAAATAAAATTCAATAAAACTCAAGGGGTAAAACTTAAAAAATTCACATAAACGGGGGGCAAAAATGTAAATTTAAGCAAGTAAAAGGGCACAAAATATAAATTTCAGCAACTAATGGGCTTAATTGCAATTAATAAAAACTTGATTGAAAGAAATTAGAATTAGGGGGGGTCAATTTATGAAAGGCAAGGACTCAATTGCATAAAGTAATAAATCTTTAGAGGCAAAATTGTCAATACAAAAGGAAAAGGGGACTTTAACATAAATATTATTTTATGTAGGAATAAGTAAGACTAAACTAGATTAATTATCTGAAATTACTTAATCAAGTTAAAAATTAATTAATAACTAAACTTAATCTAAGCAAAAAATTAAAACAAAATCACAACTAATTAGGAAATTACATAAACTAAAAAAAAACTAAAAGGTCATAAAAATTAAATCCCTAAATTCGCTTTCTAATATTTTCCCAAAATTCCCTCTCTTTCTTCTACTCTCACTCTCTGTCTCTCCTCTCGTTCTTCTCATTCTGCTTTCTCCGATCACCTCTCCCTTCTATTTTCTCCCTTATTCTTTCGCTGCTCTCCCCCTTGTCTCACCGTCTTGCCCCAGACTTTCTTCGTTCTTTTCTGACCTTTTCCCTCTTTCTTTTCTCTCTTCTGTCTCTTCACCTCTGCTCTCTGTCTCTTCTCTTCACCTCTGCTCTCTGTCTCTTCTCTCGGTTCTGTTTCTTTCTCGCCGAATGCTCTTGCTTCTTTCCTTTTCTCTGATTTCTTCTCTATTCTCTCTTCTCATTCGTTCAATTGCTCCACCACCCCCTTCAGTTCTCTCTCTATTTTCTCACTTTCTTTCTCTCTTCTCTTTCGGTTCCTGCTTCACCGATTTCTCTCCCTCTAATTCTCTGGTTTCTCTTCTTGAGCTCTCGCTTCTCTTTTCTTTCTGCTCACCCCCCCTTCTCTCAACTTCTCTTTCCTTTTTCCCTCACCCGAAATCCCCTTTTCTTCTTTCCCCTTTCTGATTCACTTCCTCAGTTTCTCTCGTCTATCCTTCCCCTGTTCTTCTCGTCTCCCTATTTCTTCTTCTTCTTCTCCGATCGATTCTCTCCTTTTCTCTTTTATTTTTCGATCGATTTTTCTCTCCGTCTCACTCGTCTGCCCAGGAGCCATTAGAATCGATGTCTCAGTCGATCCCCCTATTGAAACTGGGGAGATGGAGGTGGAATTTGTGAAATGGAATGGCGTGGGTTTGAAAATAGATTCAGATGATGGTGATTGGTGGTTCAAAGGGGTTAGGATTGACGATTGGGAGGTGGATTGGAATGGTGTTTGGTGGCGTTGTGAGGCTATGCGACTGTTTGTCTTGTGATCCGGAGGCTGCTGGTAGTTTGGGCAGTGACTGATATGGTAGTATTTTAGTTATTGGATTTGTGATTTGAGTGATGGTTTTATTGTTTCTTTGCAGGTTGTTTTGTTGTTGCATGAGTGTGTCTATGAATGAGATGGTGA